>OVBI01000397.1:0-81566 GCA_900406495.1 Sisymbrium altissimum
CTGACATTCTCACTAAACCACTCGGACGTCAGCAGTTCTCTTATCTACTTGGCAAGATGGGTGTTCGAGACCTGTACACTCCATCTTGAGGGGGAGTATTAGCAATAGGTTTCCTTGATAAGAACTAAATTGTATAGATAAACCTTATCGCCTGATATTTAGGAGTCTCGTGTTTATCGTTGCTTGTGTATATAAAGATACGATCATCTAATGAATAANCAGCCCAACCATTTTTGACCAACCTTATTGGATTTTAATCGTTCGAACCCGTTACTTTTTTGCGCAAATAGAAAACCATAACTGGTATTATTCAATGAAAAAACACGAAAGAATAACTTGTGCCACGAAAAATCAAAAGAATCTTCCTTTTCCACTTTCCAGGTGCAACTCATGCAGGAGGAATGCTGGAACTTTCATAAAGCAACTTCTTCAAAGCTGTACCACGATATGAAGGAAGACACGAGTCCCCTAATCAGTCATATAATTTTTCACAACCACTTATCTTCGACCACGTGCTACATATTCCCGCCAAAATGAACCACGTGGATATACATCCAGCCCATCAAATAAGAATAGCCGCAACGCAAGTTACGCAACGGCGGTCTTGCTGAGCTGGACCGTCTAACCTATTACACTGTCTTTCGCTTTCTGCTCAAGATTGTGGGGCCGTCTTTGACAGATATTCACCACGTGTCAGATCAAGAGTCGAGTTCGTGCTCGAGATTCGCGGAGTCAGATAGGAGACACAAGAAACTGAAAACGAACGTGTCCTCGTCAACGCCAGCAGGCTCTCAGGGTACACGTGCCAGATGCATGTTTCATGTGTTACACGTGGTGGCCTCGGTACTTTCCACTGGTTTTTTTAACCAATGGAAATAGAAACCAACGAAGAAAAAATGGAAAGTGTTTATCGATAATCCGAGATTGTAGCGCTAATAAAGTTTCTTAACCCTTCTCCTAATTGACTTACTTAATAATTAATCATACGTGTAACTGAAACCGCCCATCACAACTATCCGCATCGGACACGTGTCATGTCCTGGTGCCTTCCATTCTCTTTTTATTCCAAAAAAATGCTGCGAAAGCTTCAGCTAAAAAAATCCTTGATAACAAATATCCCATAACGTAAATATCGATAGTTTTGTTTTTTTGACATTACATGGTTCTTGTTGAATCTTCATCAATGGCAACAAAGTTTGGAAAAGAAGAGGATGCCGAGGTAGAGCTTGAGCTATGTCTTTCTCTGGGAGGTCCTTTCAAGAAAGCAGAGAAAGCTGATCAACCACTAGAATTCAGATGTGCGAAGGATATTGGCGTTGATCTCAACGGCGTAAAGACGAAGCATGAGATGAATGCGACGAGGAGGAAGGAAACACAGAAGAAGCGGAAAGTGAAGCAGCAGCGGAGAAGCGGAGTAGAAGGAGAGTGCAAGAAGATCAAAACAGAATGTAAGGAAGCTACTAACGGCGTAGGTTTGGATATCACATTTGGGTCTCCCATTTGCAGCTTGTCCGACGTATCCGATCCCAGCAGCTCCTCTCGCCAAGAAGGTATACAACATTTTAGCTACCATTACGTACGGATCGGAGTATATTAGAAATTCAGAATTAGCCAAATTAAAATTTTATTTGTTCTTATAAGCGTCTTCGAGTACACATAATGGTTCAAAAAAAAAAGGTACAAATATATGCAAGGTAATAATTACTCAACCAAGTCGCAATTGAATATAAAATTTTGAGGAAATTTGAGACTGGAGAGATTATGGAAAAAAGAATAGACTTGATGAGATTGAATTTAATTAATTGATATTTACAAACTTTCTTTTTCTTCCATGCCATCTCTTTCGTAGTATAAAAAGTATTATAAATTTATAGTAAGTTACATATATTGAAGAATCACGAGAGTAAGGTATTTGCATGAACATAATTCGGAGTTACGGTTATGTCCTCATGTTCAGGTGGAAGTTGCGAAGTTGGGGTATATTATGGCCAAACCAAACCGATTACGTATCCAGTTAACAACATTCTCACCGGTACAGAGGAAACCGTTCGGAGCACGGACGGTCCAAATGATGCGGTTGCAGTGGAGACGCAAGAGTGGTCCAATTCTGTAGCTAAAGAGACTGGAAAGCCTCCAAAACCTCGTCCCAACGGTAACGTAGTTAACGGCAGTTTTCTTCCGTTTGCTCAGATGCCATGCGTGACTAGCACCGGTAACGGACCCGAGGGCAAAACAGTAAATGGATTTCTTTATCGGTACTCAAAGTCAGAGATCAGTATAATCTGCGTCTGCCACGGAACGTCATTCTCGCCTGCTGAGTTCATCATTCACGCTGGTGGGACCAATGTCTCGCATCCGTTAAGGCATATAACTGTTGTTCCGTCAACGTTATAAAACAATACAATGTGTTGTGGTTTTGTGTATATATATAACTTAGCTGATGGCCTCTTGTGGGGAGTTCAAAGGGACTCTTCTTTATTGGTGATCTTATTACTTTTCAACTAATTTAGTACTTTTCTTCGGGGAAAAAACTAATTTTAAAGTATTCTATTGCATTGCCTTGGATTGTTACCGAACATGTAAAGTGAAAGCATTGCGAGAAAACTAGCGTCGTTAGCATTGATTAACCACCATTCGGGATAGAAGTATTCCAACAAATGCAAACATAACTGGAGGCCCATAAGTATTTTTGCCGTATAGCCCAAATAATTTTGAGCCAGGCCTGCAAGTTTGGACCAATTGAAAGAGGTGCAATTGAAGTTAAAATTTAGAAACCCCTGGTTGGGTAAAGTGTGAATTAATCCACTAAGCAGCATTTTTTGAGCCCTTATTCTATTTTAAAGGGTTTGATGGGAGAAGAGTCCACGTTGAGATTTGAGAAGAAGTGAGGTGCAGAATAGAAGTGAGCGTTGGGGCATCATAGGTAGCAGGAGACAGAGGAGGATTCGTGAAGAAGAAGGAAGACAACACAATCAAAACGTATATAAAAGCGAGCAATTGAGAGGAACAAGAGGTGATCTATGTTCATTCTTGAGACTATGAGCAGGTAATTGAGGAACACAGGTAAGTTTTAGGAGGAACAGAGCAAGCAAGCAGTAAGAACACAAATAAAAATAGAACCCGACTAGTTATAATAAAATTGAGCGTAGTGATAGAATCTTAAAAACTGATTGTTCGGTGAGTAGACTAAAAACACGAGAAGCTATGGCTCCTATGGTGGTAACAGTGTTCTGAAATATTCGGTATCAATGGATTCGAGAAATGTTTTTTCATGTTTTTTCTTTTGTGAAGTGTGACTTCGTGTTTTGGCGTATTGAATTTCTTCAATTTAACATATAAGAAAGTGGCTATGATCAATAGATGTTTAAACAAGCCAAACAGAGGAATTGCAAAGGAACGAAAACGAAAGATGAACCATTAAAATTATAAATATCCATAGAACAGAAATGTTACATATCCATAGAACAGAAATGTTACATGAACAAGAAAAAGCTGACGAAGGATAAATCTATTCATTCATCACAGGTTTGTTGTCGCTGGCTTTCGGCTTCTGTTCTCTTGGCTTATCCTCCACTTTCCTAATTAACATACACATAAACAAGATTAGGGAAAGAAAAACAAAAAACAGTACTAAATTGACAGAACTAACAATTTAACATCTTGAGATCTAGAAAAACATTGCTCTACTCATTTTTTTGTTGGTTCAGACAAAAGAAAGAGAGAAACAAGTGTTTTGTACCTTTTGTCGGAAGAGCTCCCCTTCTGGCTCAGGAAGGATCTGAAGAGGTAGGAGTTGACATCGTAAATCATTTTCGATCAACTTTCTGGTAACTTCGATCTCTGTTGTCTGCAAAAGAAATGACTGATAACCCTAAAGCTCCCCACGTTCAACCTTTTTATACTGTCGGGCCTAGACACTTACTTGAAACAGTTTGGGTTATATTTTGGGGCCTTTTTATCTTTCAGTGGGCCTAATTCCATTTTAAACGGCTTTTCTTTTTCTGACAAATCATGTATATTGATATCAAAAAGATTTATTTTTTTTGGGTGGTAAAAATAGATATTGAACCGATTGAAACCGGGTCCAAAACGGCCAATATGACTCGAGTGCTCGATGCATAAAAGGAGTGGAAGTTAACCGGCTAAGCTCTTCCCAGTTATGTTCCTCTTTAAATCGACGGATCCACGAATTCTCTCCAACGGCTTGGCCTGTGGCCATGTAGAAAAGGACACATTACTCGTACCAGTAGAGTAAAAGGGATCCGGTTTAACTCCCCCTACAACTTTTTCCTAGACAAGGCTTTTATATGCCTAACCAAAATGGATTTGTCATGAATGAAAAATCTCACTGTTTTGAGAAGAAAAGACGAGAAAAACTCAATTGCAAGACCAGGAAGTTGGCTTTTAACGTCAGAAACATTCTACGTATCAATAACATAACGTAAACAAAGATAGGAGAGAAAACCTTAAGCAACCCCATTTATACACTCAATTCGTGGGAGACATGGAAATATATTATCACAATAATCCTGCACTAGCATAGCAAAACAAAGCACAATCATGTTGGTGATTATGATTTTCATGAGAGTAGGGAGACGAGGGATACAAATTCTAGCGTAACCCTTCCTTTTGATCTAGTGTTGATTACGAAATGTTCCGGGTATTTTCTCAGCAGCATCAGCAAACCGTACCATGGTTTACCATTTGCTTCAGGGATTGCCAAGTCTTCTTGTGCCAGGTATCTTCTTACTCGACTGTGATGCCATACATTTCCATACTTCTTTAATATCTATCACAAAACAAAACACTATGATGCATTAGCATTATATTGAATCATAAAGAGGTTTGATTTATAGAAAAATACCGAAACTCTGCAACGCATTTACTTATCAATGATAACGATCAACTAGTGGAGTAATATCCAAAGGTTTATTTATACTTTCTAGGGTCGTCGAAAAATTAGTTATGCGATTCCATAGGAAAACTGGTAAGAACCTTACACCAACACTAAGTCTAACAAATCTACATGGAGACCATACAAGCTTGGTTTCAATGGATTATTACTACTCGATAGAGCCAAATCAAAGCGTCCTTAAATATCAGAAGTGAGGTGGGATGTAATTAACACTAACTAAGTACTGAATACGAAGCTAAGTTCATAATTAACTGAAAAAGTAATGGTGTTTCGACAGTAGAAAACTCGTTGCTAGGTTCTGTACGAAAAGAAGGCAAGGCAGGAAATTAATTAGTAAGAACTAACCACCGAATGAAGTTTTTCCATAGGCATCCAATCTCCCGGACCACATAGATCAGAAAGCACAGTGGCAACAGAAGATACAACATCCTTTTCCTCCAGCTGCAAAATCTGTTGATCATCAGCTTCACGATCTACCTTTGCTCTTCCCTCTCTCTTCTTCTCTGCACACACGAAGCAAGATACAACATCGTGGTGTCACTATCATCCAATCCAACTTCTAACAACGTTACATCAGCAAAATGTCGATCGCCACAACACAATCATTATTCTCTAATCAACTGAAACCTAAGATTAAGCTGATAAAAATACAAAGTTTTTACCAACGGAAGCATATTCTTCATGTCCATCTCTCCTTGTTTTCTTCCCACTGCCCCTGACATCCTCGTCATCATCGTCATCGTCATCATCATCTTCATCATCATCTCCATACTCATAGAAATCTCTACTCCTTCCACTCTTCTTACCCGACCCGGAACCCGGACCCGAATGATAATTCTGGTAAGGAACAACAGTGCTGGCGGCACTAGCATGCCCTGAGACGTGGAGCCTAGGTCCCAACGGCCCGCCTAGGATACTCCGAACCGGTAGCAGAAAGTAGAACTCTTTGTCACCAATCTGCAAAAGGTCCTGTGAGTCGAGCTTGACGTTAGGGTTCCCAGGGAGATGGAGTACGCCTTCGACGAAGCAGCCATTCTTCCCCAGGACCTCAAGGGAGAACCGACGGCGCGTGAAGTCGTAAAAGATCCGAGCGTGATTGCGAGAAATGTTCATCCCGCCGCCGAGGGATGATAGGTCGACGTCGACGGTGGACTTCTTAGAATTCCGGCCGAGCATGATGGAGTATGACTGCATGTAGTACTCGAAATCCTCACCTTGGAGCTTCGCGAATCCCACCTCCACGTCACTACCTCCTCCCATGGCCGTTGCCATCCCGTGAAATTCTCCGGTGATCAATTTGGCAAGTTTTGGACGTCGGAGAGATCAAAAGAGGAACGGGACTGTCAAATTAGGGATTTCAATCGTAGTAATTTTAGAATCGAGAGGTGATCTGTTTGGATAACCGGTTTAGCTTATCCAGCGTCCAAGGTTAAGATGAAGGCTTCGTTAGTGAAATGACGATTATACCCATAAGGTTAAGTTAGACCTGAATAAGAAGAAGCCCTAGTAGCGTGAGACGACGACTGGTTTTTATAAGAGTCTAGAAACTTTGAGTGTGGCGGCGAGATCTTTTAGTTTAGAGGTTCCATCTCTAGTCTAGCATCTTATTTTTTGATTGATTGAATTTGTTTCATTCTCTGTATAAAGCTTATACTTTTGGTGGTTGGTTGTTGCATTTTTAAGGAATTTATTTGATTTTTGTTGTGGCATTCATTGATCGGTTAAGTTTGCCAGATGATGATTTGAAATATTGCGCAAGGGTTTTGAGTTTCTTAGGATTGGAGGATACTCTGATCTGAATGAAGCAGTGAGAAAACCATTTTCTTATTCTTGAGTCTGATGGCACCTGATCAATCTTCAAAAAAGTTGTCAAATTTCTATTCGAGTTTTTGCTATCTTTTTTCTTCACATGTTCCTGCCATTCTTTTACCAAAGATAACAAAAAGTCTTAAAAAGAGATCTCGAGCCACTCATGGGTTTTTGAGTTCCTTTAGCTCCTGACGCTCGTATTGTGTAATCCTAGCAACTGTGGCAAGTAGTTTTTTCTCTCTTTCTTTTGATGGTTTGGTTTTTATAATATGGTTCTGTTCTGTGAGCTGCTAGGACTATGTGTCGTGACTGATTAGACCTTGTAAAGATATGTAATTTCAAAAAACCACTTGAGCCATTTACTTGTATGGCACCCGACTATTATCATTTTTAATTTTCATAGTTTGGGTTGGGTGATTTGAGATTATGACCAGCTCTAAATATGTGTGAAATTGTTAAAGTGCACTGATTTTATCATGTTTTCTGGTGTCTATATGCCTCAACACTGCAATACTTGGCTCTCACGTAATCTCTGTTTCAAGAACAATGAAGCACGTGGTGAAGATCTTGAGCCTGCTGGTCGCAGTCTCTTCCTTTTGGATTGCTCTTTTGCAGGCTGCAATTATTCCGCCAAGTCATACATGGTTGGTGAGTTAACGAGCCTACTTCGTTTTTGTATTTTTTTTTAATTTTTTGTTCTCAACCAGCTAATTATTTTTCACATGTGATCATGTTTTTTGTTTGCACCAGCTACCGATATACTTTGTAGTGTCACTTGGAAGCTATGGTCTGTTAATGGTTGGAATCGGAATTATGCAGTTCCCTACCTGTCCTCAAGAAGCAGTTCTCTTGCAGCATGTACTTCCTCTGCTCTCTTCTTTCTTTGCAACTCAAATTTTCTAAAGCTTATTAAGGTTTAGTTAAGTTATTGCTTTGTTCGCTCTTGTGCTCTCATGTTATTAAAGTTTTAATCTTTGTGTCGGCGGTATTGCTTACTCTTTGCAGGACATTGCAGAGGCAAAAGACTTCTTAAGCGCAAACGGAATAGAGGTTGGATCGGATAGATACATTCTCTGATATATATTAACCGGTGTCACAGATTAACCGCTACAAGTTAATATGTGACTCTCTAAAGCAAAATCAAATGAAATAGCTGTGTTAGAACTCCGTTAAGTTTGAGAGTTAACAGTATTTTTATAGCAAAAATTGAGGGCTGGATATATTTTGTAAATTTCGTCTTGTTTACATGCAACTTGTGAATCCCACTACTTGTAATACTGCTGACTAGCCTTGAAAGTTTAATAAATGGCTAAGGTTTATCCTGTGTAAGAATTTTTATTTACTGCCAAAAATGAGTCAATTTAACAATTCATTCTTTAATTTGTAATTTTTCTTTCTCACTTTTAGTATTTGAAAAAGTAACCGTATACAATTTGGATTTAATTTTGAAATCTATTTGATGCACAATTATGTTGAAGGAAATGAAACCAGAGCGAAAGAAAACGTGTTAAAGAAAAAATTGGCTAATCATAATAAGCAAAAGGTCCATCCATGTTCATCACATGGAATAAGATCCTCCCAGACCAACCTGTCACACTAGACTTTTGCTCTGTTTGTTTCTTCTTACAAAATGCACACTTGAACCCCAAAAAAAACAAACATTTTCCCAATATTTTATACACCAAAATATATCTTTGAATAACAAAAAAGAAAAAAGAAAATTAAAAGCAGTAAGTAAGAGAACAAGTCCAGCTTAAAGAGAAGCACATATCTTTACTCACTTCACGATTCCCCCGTCTCGTGTTTTCTCTCACACTTGTTCTCTGAGTTTCCTTCCCCTTCTTTGGTCTTTCATCGAGACCAAAACCGCAGAGAAAGTTGATGTTTTTACAGCCCAAACAGAGACAGACACATACATGTGTTGTGTCCCCATAACCCCATTATTACTAACTCACCACCAATTCACACTTTGTCTCCTAAATTTCCAATCCTTTTCAGATCCAACACTCTCCAGAAAAACCAGATTAACAAAATAAAAGAAGGGAAATTTGGATAAAGCCATCTCAGAGCTGAATCAATAGAGAGAGAGAGGAAATGGGAGTGTTATTGGACTCATGGTGCTTCTGCAAAGGAGTAGGCAAAAGCGAGAGGATGAAAGGTTCCATTTTCTCCGGCAAAGCTCCGGCGATGGCTCGTATCTCCGTCTCCGGACCAAATGGTGTTACTTCCGGAACTGGATTCCTCATTCACCGGAATCTTCTTCTGACCACTCACCTTAATCTCCCTTCCATCTCCGCCACCGAAACCGCCGAGGTCCGCCTCCAGAACGGTGTCGCCGCCGCTCTCTTCCCTCACAGGTCCCACCACTCTCTCTTTATACTGTATTGTCGGTTGCGCGATCCGGTGGATATTTTGAATCAATGCGATAAAAAAATGGCTCTAATTCATATTTGAAAAACCAATCAATAGCTTTTCGTCAGACCAAAAAAGAAAAGACCTTTATACTGTAACTGTAGTTATGTTTATTTATGTAATGAGTCTCTGGATCTGTAGCTAAATTTGGTAACTTTTAACTAAAATGCCAAAACTTGATACTTCACCTTGTAATTAATTATTGGAAACCCCTTATCTTGTGGTCAATTTGTTGCGAATCAGATTCACATCTTTTGCAAGTTTCTCAGCATTTCCAAGAAACCTGAAAACTCTTTTGTTCAGAGTTGTCTAAAAATGCAATTCACTGATTGCGTTGAACATATAATATGAACAAGCTTCATCGTCTCTCTGAATTGTGGATTGTTTGGCCAATGATTTATTTGGTGCCACTTGCAGGTTCTTCATCACAAGTTCGGTTATTGATCTCACCATAGTTGGCGTAGACCTTGTTGATGGAGACTCAAATAGCCAGACTCAAACCCAACAGCCACATTACCTGAAGACATGTTCTAAACCAAACCTGGATTTGGGAAGTGTTGTGTACATCTTAGGCTATGCCGCTCACAACGAGCTCAAGATTGGCGAGGGAAAGTTAGTGGTAGCTACCGACAATCTAATCAAACTATCGACCGATGAAATGATATGGAGTCCTGGATCAGCTGGGTTTGATGTTCATGGAAATCTCGCATTCATGATCTGCGATCCGAGAAGACTAGCGACATCACCAGCCTCAACCTCCACATCTTCCTCTTCATCATTGAAGAAAGATAACAACAAGACACTGATGATGCAGTTTGGTATACCCATACCAGTGATATGTGACTGGCTGAATCAGCATTGGGAAGGTAGTTTGGATGAACATACGACGAAACCAAAGTTACCTCTCATTAGGTTAATGTCTTCTGGTCAGAAGAGCGAACGTTCTTGTACTTCATTCACCATGCGCCGTGTTTTCAAACCAACAGACTCTGCTGATGTTGGAACACCGTCTTCATCTAACACGAGAGATCAAACTCATCCGAGCTCTTCTATGGCGGCTGAGGAAGAAAAAGAAGAAGAAGAAACATCAAAAAAAAATCCACAAGGCGGAACTACTTCTACAACTCATGCACAGGGTATCCCAACCCCTGAGATTTATGAATCGCCAAAGTTAACGTCAGGTCCTTTTATAAAAGAGTCTGGTCAAGTACATCTTTTGGATATCAACTTCCCTCCACGGATACCTAAAGCTCCAACCTTTCTTCCTCAGCTCAGCTCTCCACAGAGCAATGATGTGGTGGAAGAGGCTGAGATTGCCTCTGAGGGATCAAATGCGCAGATTGCTTCAACAGGTTCAGTAAACGGCGCTCTCAGTGAGGTTATCTCAAGTTCACCGCCACCAGAAGCTCACTATGTATATAATAATCATGGATACAGCAGCGAGGAAGAGACAATGTACTCTGCAGAAACAGCTGAGAGCCGAAACTATCCAACTCCTCCAACAAAAAGCGAGTTTCATCATGAGAGAGTTGGAAGGAGCCAAAGCTGTGTGAGCTCCAGCAGATGGGGAACACCTCAGAAGAGTTTGAGCGGTAGAAGAGCAATGCTGGAGAAACAGAGAAGTTTCGTCCATGGAAATAAGATGCATTCACAAGGAGCAACCTCGCAGAGGAGCAATGACTATTACAGCCCGACTGTCTCATCAATTATGAAGAAAAGGATTAACAGTTCAGAGAAACCTATTTTCAAACCGGTACCTAGACCTAGGGCTGTTAGTTCTTCCCCGAGATGGATGTTCTGAGACCGATACAGACCAGAGAAAGAGCCAAACACCTTCATAGAAAGAGAGACATCTTTGTTTAAATTTTTGATGTCTTGCATTCTTGTACAACTAATTTGATTTCAACTCTTGTGCAGACATATTGAAGAGAACGCAACAAATAGAAAACTTACAATCTTGAAGCGTTCGGGATTAATCCCGTAAAGCAATCTGTGATTTTAAGTTCATGGTTTTTGAATTTTTTTTATAGTTTTTGCATTTACATCAGATGGCTTATTGTTTCCTTCAGGCCATGGTCATGGAGGAACAATCCAACGAGCATTTCGCAAACAATCCCTGAAAGCTAGTGATATATCGATGTAGAATGCTTTCTTAAGATTCAATTATATATCTCAGGATTAAAGAGTTGCTCAGATTATCAAGATATGATGTCCACTGAAAAAAGGTCTTTTATGATTCCTAAATGTTTCTCTCACTAAGCAGAACGATATCCACATTACAAACGACAACTCATGAACAAACATGTCTTCACTGTTCCCAAACCAATCTTCTTAAGGGTAGAACCGATAGACCATTTAAACCCTGCAAAGCAAGAAGAAAATAAGCAAAGTCAGAGTAATGAAGGATTCTTGTTGGAAAATAAAGATCGACGACAAGCGATTTATAGAATCCAAAATAAAACAAATTCCATTATCTTGACTTACTAGTGCTGTTTCTGTATCATTCATCTGGTGGTTGGAAGGAAGACTCGAATGAGGTCTTTAGGAACGACCTTTTTTCTACATGTAGGGCATTTAGATTGAATAGAAATCGCGAGCCTTATGCATTTGCTGCAGAAAATATGACCACACTTGGTTGACATCTCCTCAGTAAATGGACACAGACAAATTGGGCAGTTAAACTTTGGTTCCTCTACAGGAGCTACGGCCTTAGACTTCCTCTGAAGAAGACACCGACAAATTAGTGAGCCAAAGTCCCAACAGCAGAACTAAAGTAAAAAGAAAGAAAAAAAAGTTAACAGAACGCATCTTACCGAACTGTTAAGCTCAACATTAGCTTGATCAGATTGATGCTTTGTGCAGTTTTTGCTTACTCTAGTTGTACCACCTGCACTCATACCATGACACACTAACCAAAGTGAACAGAGAAACACTTGTGACACCACAAATGATACCATTTGAATTCTTGTAGCAGTGCAAGAAACAATCAAAAGACAGATGCTAAATTCACCTGACTCTACATCAACTGCTAAAGGTCCTCGTCGTGAGCCTCCAGATTTGTGTCTTTTAGCCTGGAACAAGAATGAAACAGAATCAGAAAACTTATACACGCACACACGTATTGTAAAAGGGGGAGAAAAAAAAAAGGAAAAAAGAAGAAGAGAGCAGACTCGATCAAAAGCAGAAGCAGTTGATTCAACAACATCATCATCATCATCATCTTCAATAGCATCAACATCGATCATGGGAGGAGCAGACACGATTGGAGGTTGTCGAGTTCTTGGTTGAAGACGCTGGTGTTCGCTTTGTGTCCCATTCACATTGTTCACAAGTTGTTCCCTCCTTGAACTTCTCGTAACTACCCTCTCACTCCGAGAACTCATAGTATTCAAAAACTCAAGAGTTGATCCGACCTTAAATTGAGTCACTACTACTGAATTAGGGTTCCCTTCTCTCAACTTTAGACCATCTTAGAGAAAACAAAAGACCGTCTTCAACAACAACAACAAAATCAAAGATTTTGCCACATTTCGTAAGAATTCTATCTGAATCAGTAGAACCCGGAAAAGCAAAATTCAAGAAACGGTTAAGTTTAGAGGTTTAAGGCGGCAAAGAAACCCACAAGAAACTAAACCCAAGCAACAGACAGAAGCCAGAAATAGAGAAATCAATCGACAGATCCAGAAACAGAGAAGCATAAGATTGTTGGAATAGAGCAGAAAGTTGAAAGCTTGTACCTTTGATCTCGAAGATGAAGCAGGTTCGAGAGTGGAATTTGAAGAATGAAGTGGTGGAGAGGAACGAAGGGTTTTTGTTTTAAAGGGATTATTATCCCAAAGGGTTTTACTTTAAATGGTAGCACACTGAATCAGTGCTTTGCTTTGAATATGAGATTTTGATTCAGTTGCACTTTTTGTATTGGTTGCGTTCTTAATTAAACCAAAAAATAAGGTTTGTACTTTGCTACTGCTTGATTTACATGCAACCGTATTGTTATTGTTGTTTGACTCTTTGTTGGCAATTTGGCATGGTACACTAATCTTAACTACGACTGTACTGAATCTTGACTACGACTCGAACTAGTTTATAGACACCACAACATGACCAAGGCCCGTTGGGCTTTTGCTGAGGTCAGACTTTTCTTTTCGTGTGCAAAGAAAAAAAAAAAAAAGCGTATAACATTTGTAAACAATGTTGCTTGCATACCGAAAAATAATTTTAAGGTAAGAAACAAAAACACAAGTAACTTTCAGTCTTTGAGCGGAAAATATTTTGTAGGTTCGCAAACATACACTTTGAGTCTTCCATGACAACCAATACTATCTGATTCTGACCAAACATACAATACTATTTTCATGAATTTCTGTTAAATTTTATATACGTCTTCGTGTGAGGAGAAGTTTGGTAGAAGAGACTCGCCGGAGGAAGGTAGGAGTAATCGATGAAGTAGCCTATTTAAATACTGTTTTTTCTGTTCAACAATTTTTTTTTGTAAACTATTCTTTATCATGCATATATAGTGAAGGTCAGCTGCACATTTATTTTCATATGCAAATGTTTTGGTGAGAATCGATAAACAAAGATAAAATACGCAACACAAATACATATCTGAGAAACAAATTTAAATAGTTACTTTAAATAGTGATTGCTCCAACGTTGTTAACAACAAAATCACTCCTTTTGTTACAAAAAAAAAAAAATTATATCCAAGAAAATGAAATATGGAATACTGCGTGAGTTGATAAAATATGTACATTGTCTTCAATACTTACTTCCCTTTCTGTTCCATGGAAAGCAGCAGACCTGCGCATCCCATTTCACATTAATACACATTATATGTAATGATAGATATAAAAGTACTTATGTTTTTGTATTAATCTACAATATATATTAATCAGTTAGATGATTATGTGTAGTAACCTTGGAGGAGTTTGGAGAGGGAGATTCATGTTGATTGTTGATGGGGCGAGATGGAGTGTTGCCGGCTGTTCCACCGTAGGATCTGGCTCCTTCTCGCCTCTCTTCCTTGACTTGGTCGAAAATGTGTGTATAACTTATGTTCTCCCCTGAACCCACTGATCCTGGAAATGGCGGAATCGTCGTCGCTCCCTAACGTATATAATAACTTAATAAGCCAACTAATTCATAGATATCCCTTGTCTTGGATTATAGAATCAGACTCTTCAAACGCCAACGACAAAAGAGAATCAGAAACAGATATATTTCGATATGATTAAACATATTTTTCTTCTCAAAATGTAAACGCAAATGTAAAACGCAAGTGAGGTTTCTTCTTCCGTGCGTTTTTGTTCAGTTAGGACAAAGATATTTTTGCTTTAATTATATTGCGGTCTTAATTAGGAAAAACCATTAATTATATAATGTGTAAATGCAAACAATCAAGGTATAGTATGTCATACCCTTCCGTTGCTGCCGCCTCTAAGATTGGGTTTAGGGTGTGCCTGTGCGGGACGAGGAGGAGCTTGCGGCTGCCGCTGGTTTCCTGATCCGCCTCCAGCTCCATAACCTCCATATAGTCCGCCTCCGTCTCTGCCTCCGCTTCCTCCTCTGCCTCCGTAGAGTTGATCCGCAGGAGGAGCTCTGACTTTGGTTCTCTCGGTTGGTGGAGGTGCTCTTGGCGTGCCCTCCCTAACCGGTTTTGGTGGTTCAGGTCTTGGATTTCTAGGAGCAGGTTGAGGAGGAGCTTTTGCTTGAGTTTTGATCTCTGAGTTCTCTAAAGATTCGTACAAGTCTGCTCGTTTGTTCGTCCTCGCGTTGTCGAAGACGACTGTGAATGGTTGATCTTGGTTGTTCCAGTCCCCAAACTTCGGAACGTGCGCTCGGTTCTGCAATCAGTCATTCAAGGATGAAATTTGTTTCCGAGAATTTGGCTGAAAGGGTTTTGAGTTTTAAACTAACTTTAAGGATCAAACTTGATGTGCAAGAAACCAATATACTATGGAAGCTATGACACCTATGAGAGCTAGCTTTCCATTACACACTAGTAGAGAACAAGTAGAATTCTTAAGAAGAAAAACTAATACGAAAGTCAACTGATTGAACAAACCTCGATCTCTGTTCTGACGATCAGACAAATTAAGATTCATGGGAAAAATAACCGAGACAATTTCGAGCTGTAATATCCGACAAACTTTATGGTTTCGTTAGAATTGGTTCATTCGATATGCAGAATTGAGATTGGAATGAAGGAGAGAAAAATAAAACGTTAAGTGTTGATACAAAGGAGTTTTCCAACTTACTGCCATATTTCTCGATCTACAAAAAGAAATGAAGAAGGGCTTCAATGGCTATGTCTGAAACAGAGAGAAGTGTTGAGAGAGAGAAGAATGATACATAAAAAGTATGTATATATATAAAGGCGTTGACGATCATATATATATTCAGTAAAGTTTGAAATGTCTCCGTTTCTTCTCTCACGGTCTACAACGACTGACTTCTTCAAAACCTTATGGCATAACGTGGCACTAACCGCGTCTCTCAAAAAGCCACGCAGGCTTTAAATTTTCTTTTTCCAGTTCCACTTTTGCCAGGGAGTCCGCATATGGTTTCTTTCTCTTTCGAGTTTATTTGTCTTGTAAGACAATGAAAATATCAAAATCTATCGCACATAAATTTTTAATCAAGAAAAAGTTTGATGGCCAGTCTATTATTATGTACTGTTATTTACAGTCGGGATTCTTGTGAATGAATATCGAAAAGTATGTTAAAATAATTATTTTCAGAACATTTTAATCCGATTTCAAACATTCGATTAATTAACTCGGAGAAATCAAATTACATATGATGGATGGGGGGGAAAAATGCCAAATCATTTGAAGAGGGTCGTGCTCGTGCAACTTGCCATTTTTTTTGTTTGTAAGTGGCGGCTAAATTAATTTGTTTGCTAAATATTTTCGTTAATCCAACTATTGCGCGAGGCATTAATTCTAAAATAATCTATTTTCTTAGCATATAGGTAATTAAATAGAATTTATGTATCGTATCAGTTAACTTTGGCGTCTCTTGGTTAGCTGTTGAACGGCAACATGGCTACAACTGCATTATTTGCTTCATAAATATTTCCAATTAACTACCACAGGACAGATTATATAATACTCAATCGTGGGTGTATGATAAGAGAAATGGTCTCTCCAGGGAGCGACGACTTCAACGACTGTATTAACTCAAGTTGTATGTAGCACCAAATTTAATATGTTTTGACTTTCTCAATTGGTCCATCACATTTAATCCACTTTGTGTTCTGTATATTGAAACAGTAAGTAAATACGGTAGGTACATATAGAGGTTGGGATAGTGCGGTCTTATTACACATTCTAAACCTTGATTAATAGTACTAATAATGAATACAAGTCGTGGAAATATTTTTGAAGTCAATTCATTTTGGGACAATTCCGTGGGACACAATTTTGACAAAAAGATAAACGAGACCAATCCAAAGCGCTTGATGATTGATAATTCGTCGATTTAAATTCACGAACTCTAGTGAGACAACAAGAAATTATCGGAATAATCAAATATTACCAAAATCAAAATACAGTATACGCTCTGCTTCAATTACTACTATAAAAAGCGGCTATGACAAATTATAATAAGAAAACACAATTTGGACGATATGTCATTTTACTACTAAACCAGTGTTGGATTCAACTTTTTGACTGGTCACAGACTCACAGTAGTTTGTGTCTGTACTTACTGTACACAACTATTGACTGATCTAAAGCAACACTCGCTGTAAAGTTAACAACTTAACACTAAACACGTCCTTGGGTCTGCCGTGATTCTACTCTGCTGCGAAACCGAACTTCCTATTCAATTTTTTGTTTTTGTCTTTCTCCGCATACTCCTCTCCATTTCATGATTGCTTGGTGGTATCAATGATTTAGCAGCTGAATTCGTAGAAAAGCAAATAGTTTTAGAGAGCTTCCAATTGTGTCTTCGTTTAAGCGTATGCCGATCTGGATTTTGGTTTTCAGCTCCAAAAGACAGATACTGAGGAGTAGAAATTAGGGGTTTTGTTACATTGGGCGTGAATTTTGATAGAAAAGGCGCAAACTTTACCTCTTTTTTTGGTTTGAAAGGGAAGGAGGGGAATCCACTAACCAGACATGATTCAGCTACTGTTCTTCGTTCTGTTTGTAGAAGGTGCGATTGCGTTCTTACTGCTGGTGAAGATTGGTCCTTTAAGGGAGCTTGTAATTAAGAGCTTAGAGCAGCTTAAATTGGGGAAAGGTCCTGCTACTGTGAAAACCATCGCTGGAACCATGTCTGTCATCCTTTTGTCGAATCTCATGAATATCATCAAGATTCAGAACAAGGGTGCGAAACTTGGGACAATGTCTCCTATGGATCAGGTGCTATGGAGAACCCACTTGCTCGAGGCTTCTCTAATGGGTCAGTTTTCTTGTTTGTTTTTGTTTCCTCTCTTTTTCCTTTTGCTTGAGCTGAATCTCAGTGTAGGTATGCTCTAGAAAGAAAATTGGGGTGAATTCTGTTACTTTCTTCTCATGTACCCTATAATCCTAATCCACACTTCAGTTCTTACTCTTAAGTTAGATATCAGCAATGGCTTGTGAAAGAAAGTTCAAGTCTTTGATGTTTTATCGTCTGCTAATTTTGCTTGAGTTATAGCTTGACGATGGTATCAATAGAAGCAACAGCTTAAACTGTTGTGGTTTTAGTGAGCGGGAAAAGTTAGAACAGTCGGTAGGAATCTTTCCTAGATCCATAAGCATGTAACTATGATTTGCGCGAGACAGTTCTTTGGCAAGGAGGATATCTATGATTGTCTCCATTCCAGTGAGTACACAGTTGTGCTTGGTACTGTCTATGCTTTTTGTTCACCAAATTTGGGATCTTACGCTGGATTTTGAACTAGTGAAACTTGTTCTGATGATGTTATTAACCCTTAGTAAATAGAATCATCGGGCAGTCACGTTTCGACCTCATAATCGTGCAGGTGTTGTGCTGTTTCTCGGCTTTGTTATTGACCGGACACATCATTATCTCGGAAAGCTAATCAATTTGAGAAGCAATGTGGGGTCATCGAAAGGAGAACTCGAGCAACTTAGGAAGGAGAAAACCGAGCTGAAGGAGAAAGAAGAGAAGACATCCAAGGAGATTAAGCAGCTGAAAGAAAAACTGTCATCAGTTTCAGAGAATCTGAAGAAAGTAGAGAAGGAAGCGAAAGAGAAAGAAACGAAGCTGGAAACAGCTGAAGCCCATGTTACAGCTCTCCAAAAGCAGTCTTCTGAGCTTTTGTTGGAGTATGATAGACTGCTAGAAGACAACCAAACTCTCCAAAGCCAAATTTTGGTTGGAACCAAAAACCTGAACTAATATATAAAGAGATTCTTAGCTTATTGTTATTCTTTAGAGCCTTTTTTAATAAGTTTTTAGAATGTTTGTAAAAGAACGGCTCCTAGTAGTTTATGCAGAATTGGTGTTTGGAGGAAATCCTTGTAACATGTCTTGGTTCTTTACCCATCAGCAAAAAGCCATCTGAACAATGAGCTTTCTAAAAATTTGTAACTTGAGCACAAAAATTAAAAAGATAAGAGACGCCGTCTGAGGGGATCGAACCCTCGGCCACGGGATTAAAAGTCACGCGCTCTACCACTGAGCTAAGACGGCTATTGAATACCTTCTCTATATATTTATATAAGACCGTATATTACCACGAAATGACGAAACCAACACAATAGCAAGTGTTGTGGCATCTTCAACTCCAACTCTCGGGAAGGCCGATGGAAGAAACCTCCGATCGTCTGAATCCGACAACAGACACTTCGGGAATCATGCCGGAGTTTGATCCGAAGACCATGCGTTCTTCAAAACCTGGCTTGAAGCGCCTCTTCATCACCACCACTGTACTCTTTTCATTCCTTTTAGGTAGTTTTTTCGGTCTTCTTCATCTCTTAATTTTCGACTATTAGAATTTGCTTTAAATTCATTCTAACTTTTCGGAGAGGTTTCAGGTTTGCCATTTCTGTGGAAGTCAGTGGAAATTTACCGCTCTCCGTTACCGTTCCACGACATCGACTCACTATCCGATCAAATTGAGTCGAAGTCTTTGCGTTTCCCCTGCAGCTTCCACGCTTTATTCGTGGGTTTCCGATCCACGGATCCGGATACATTGCGATCTGAGATACAAGACGGTATAAATCAGTTGACTCATCCAAGTTCACAATGTGGTTCTTGCAGTTTTTCCCTCTCTGTCACCGTTCAAAGCCCAGATGAGCATTGCTCGGAAACTCTTACCACCAATCCTTCCACGTGCTCTTATCGTTGCGGAGTGATCAAAAGAAATGTTTTTGGTGCTGGATTGGATGATGCAGTGGATGAGTCACTGGTTGATGTGTTCACTGGCTGTTCTGGGGACAGTGGGAAGATGTACAGCGTTGTTGTGGTGAATAAAGAGAATGCTAATGGTGAAGATGAGGTGAAAGCTGTTGTTGGGAAGCGAAGGCATGCGTGGATTGTGGGGAGTGGATTGGAAGAGAGATTTGGTGATGTGGTGGCTAGAGTTTCTGAGATTTTTGTCAAGGTGTTTATGAATGGTGGAAGAGAGGAGGACTCAATTCATGGGGAGTTCATGCCTGTGGGATCTGATGGGAAGATTGTTCTTTCTTTCAGTCTGTTAAATTCTAATCCACGTGATTGGATCTACGATTGGTATGATCAAAGTGTTATGCTTTCTCACCATTTGTTTTGGATATACACACCTGAAGCTTTTTTCCGAGATTTTGCATTGCCGTTATACCGTTTGTTTCGGCTTTGGCCTTTAGGAAATCCAGAGCTTTACTGTTTCGTTTGCGTAAGTACTTACCAGTGACGTGTTGTCTGTGTGTTGCGTCGACAGGGACTTTCAGAGGATAGACGAGGCGTTGTTGGCTCCCGTGACTAAGGCTTTAGCACCTATAGCTAATATAAGTGTGGAAAGTCAGGTACCATTCATCACCAGACCGAGATCTTTTGCATCTTTGCTATTTTCTCTGGCTGCTGTTTTATGCCTTTTCTGTTCCTAGGTTTTGTATCATACACCTAAGTCTTCGTTTTCATCGTGGGATGAAAAACTTCAGAGCTACATCTTTAGGACCAGTGATCTTCCCTTCTTTGTACGTACCCTTTTCTCAAAATCTCCATGACTAATCTGGATATACCTGATTGTTTAATTGATTATTATCTTAAATGGTTTCGCCAGGTGAACTCGAACGAATGGCACTTGGATACTTCTGCGGGAGCCAGTGGACGGTCCAAAATATTGCAATTTGTGGTGTATATTTTTCTACTCTGCCCATGCTTGCTTATAATGCTGCTTGATGCTGTGATTACACTATACTGTTTCCTGATAAACTGAGCAGGAACGTTTCCGCAGAAATATCTCAACTCTGTGATCTTTCTTCATTTTGTCAGATATATTCCGTCTGGAAAAGAATGCCTTTTTCACTTGCAGTTGCCAAATGGGGAGATATCTAAAACAAATGGCTTCATATCTCCGGTTAGTTGTCACTCATCACCTATTTGCTTTCCTTCTGCTAATCTGTTGGTAGACCTGCTTCTTCTTTGTGAAAAACAAGGTCATCTTGTCATTTTGTTCTACAGATGTGGGGCGGTGTGATTTTTTGGAACCCGGGAAATTGTGATAAGGACTCTGAAAGCCCAAGTAGGAACACGATCGCGCCTCAGGTCCGGTTAACCATTCATATTCATAATATGCTTTACATTAATTATATATTGATTAATAATTTGATAGTTTGAGTTATTGTATCGAGTAATTGGAGAGCGTTGGATGAAGATAACTGAAACATCATAATTTTTTTTGCATTTTCTGAAACAGGATCTAGAGCAAATAGTTGAAGTTTTCTTGGGGCAATTCCGACAACTTTTCGGTTTTAAGTCGGAAGCCACTTATACCAGTGGATTAGGCAGTTACAAGATTTTACCTAGTGAAAGAGGCTTTACAGAGTGGTAAGAATATGACAAGTCCCAATATTGGCTCTGTCTCACTATCTGTGGTGCTAATCGATCAATCAAGTTTCTACTTAAAGCAAGCGATGCTCATGAGTTATGGAAATTGATGAATGTTGACTTTCCCGATTTGGCATTTGCAGGGAATTAGATGTCTTGTCACGGAAACACACGTGTTTCAATCTCCACTCGTGTTCAACAACCCTCGGCTCTCTTTCTAGATTGGTACGTGATTAACTCTACATGCCTGGTTATAACACGTTCATTTCAATTTTTCTAATGTTCAGTACTTGGTCCTTGCAGGTTCAGTCACTCCCCAGGATGATTATCAAGGATGAAATTGGAGAACAAGTATGTTTCTCATCTTGAACCTCTTCTGGAAATTGTTATGTTCTGAACATTCCATTGTTTCCTCCAATCACCAGGTGAAATACTCTTTGGAAGCAGCAAAGTTGGCTCAATCTAATGCTTCTCTGGGAGGATACAGTTCCTCAGCCAGTATGTAACACTTAAACCTATACTTAGTATCCTCTGTTATACACCTTAATGTTGGTAAACGCTAACAAGAAGTTGCGTTTTTTATTCCGTAAAGGTTCATCAAGAGAAGCAAGGTCCCTAGCCGAGAATGCCTTCTTCCATCCATCCATCATGTCCGTCAGCTACTTCTCTTACGAACATTGCTTTGCTGTGTATTCGGTTAGTTTCATGGTCTCTACTACTGCTATTATTATTTGCATCGTCTGGTTTCTCTGCGTCTCATGTGTTCATACTTTCTTGGACAGCCGTTTTTCCTGCCTGTTGCTGGACACGTTGTCCTTGCTGCTCTACGGGAATGGAAAAGATACAAACAAGAGAAGGCAAAGTACTTGACATGGCTAACCAGAAAGAAGACGGCCTAGGTCCCTTTGAACACTAAAGTAACCCTTTGCATATTCACAGATCCTATGTAAAATTTTTGGTTGCTTGAATACAGAATTGCGCAACAACATTGTAATAGTGAAGAAACCATAGATTTCTGGCGGATTAAATTTCTGAGTTTCCTACACTTTGGAATTGTGTTTTAAACTTAAAAAGCTTTTCTCACATCAACAGTGGTGCAAACCGGCAGTGTTTGTTATACCACTTTGTTTAAGATTACAGATGTCTACCTTCAAAATTCCAAGCTCTTGAAACAGGCAGATACAGTAAAAAAAAATGCGAGATAAAGAAAGCCAAATCCGGAATCCTTTAGACAATATCTTAATGTAACGACTTCCGGAGACCGTTCAGTTGAGCTTGAGGCCACCATGTAAAAGACACTAAACTATTAGCGTTTGGATCCCAAAGCAAGAAGTATCTTCTTCCTCGGCCCCTGAAACAAAAACAGAACTTGTGAAAAAAGAGCATAAAGATGTTGAACAAAGAGTTTGAATGCAATCTTATCAGTAGCTTTTCGTGTTACAGATCAAATAAAACTGAGAGAATGACTTTCATCCAAAATCTGTAGGGCAGACTGATAACACATAGTGGTAGTAAATGTTGAACATGGAGCTTACCATTGGTATAAGCATAGCCTTGAGGTCATCATCTGTCATATGCATGAGAGCATCCATATCAACCTGGGAAAGGCCGAAAAGAATGAGCACATGTGGCTGGTGAAAAGATGAAATAACGTCCATATCAACATAATATCAGATATTACATACTTCTTCCACTTGGAAAGCGGTAGAATATTTCTCGAGACCCAATGATTCCAAAAAGCTATCAACCGATGCACCAGCCTGAACCAAAAGATGACAAGCTAAGAAACAGTAGTGGAAGGTATCCGTATGTTGAAGTATGGTTTTCTCCCAAGGTATTAATCAAGTATGATGGAAAACTATAAGTTGACGAAAAGTGAATCATATTGCCTGCTGTGATTTCTTCCTGGTAGCTTGACTGGAAGTTTTTCTATTCTCTGTTGCAGTTTCAGTCGCTACACTCTTCATGCTTGGTCTAGCAGACTCGACTTTAGATTTTGGCAGGTCACTGTTTTTTGGTTGCACATTCATTGTCCCAGAGAGCTTTTCCCGTAAATCGCGCACGCCAGAACCAGCTTCTCGGCCACTTTGAGACCCATGATGTCTCTTCTGGAGCTTCAGGCGAAGATCTCTAGGATCAACTCTGCCACCTTAGCAAATCATCCGACAGAGGATCAAGAACCAAACAGAGATACTTATAGTCGTAGTTAATCTCTGCTAACGAGATTAGGTGAGAGAAAAAAAGACATACTTGAAAGTTGGGGTTTGTCAGTATTGAAAAGATCATGCTCCCATTTGTCGTCCTGCCTTTGCCTGGACGCATAAGGAAGGATACACATGCGACGTGATTAACAACCAAGACTTGAGAAGGGGATGAATGTAAACCAAAAACCTTGACCAAAAACAATTCAGATGAAAAACATGTCCAGATTGTAGGCACTCAAAGTAGAGAAAGCTTATATATTTGAAAATTCAGTGATATATGTTTAAAAGTACTCCTAAGCTAACAGAAGAAGCTAAGCAAGAATCAGCTGGGGTTCGAATTATCATAATGTAGCTCTCTACACACAAATAGGAAAAGATCCTACACCAAGTACCAGCTAACAACTGTGAAGAATCCTCGAGGAAAGCAAGTCAAATCTCAAACATATAATAATATATGATGGAAAGAGGGAGATAAATAAAGAACCTCTTCCCAGTCACTTGTCGCGAGCGAGTAGAGTTGTCTCCAGAACCGCCATTGATTCGATCCTTCGCCATTTTCCTGGTTCCAGACTCAGACTCAGACTCGAATCTATCAGCATACATCTTTATTCTTGATTACAGAAATTTATCCTAACCCTAAATCAGGAGAACCCAGAACAAAGAGAAAGACAAGCAAGCTCCCAGGTTTCCAAAACCAAACAGAAACCCTAGAATCACAGAGAAGAAAGAGCTCTTGAACACAAACAATGTAAGGGGAGAAAACTCGGACAAGTTTTGGTTTTGGCTTCAAGAGGATCTACTACGTTAAAGAGAGAAAGAGAGAGAGAGAATTCGTCATCTAATCAAGTGCCGGGTCAGCTTGGTTTCATCGGGTCGGCTCAAGTTGGGTTGAAATCATGATTAAATAAACCGGTTTGACTGACTGCGATTTAGCCGGTTTAATTCGAAAGACTTTTACGGTTCGCTTTTCCTTTTTCTTGCCAACGCGGTTCGATTGCTTTTCCTTTTTGTTTCTTTTTCTGTCAACACGCTTTTTTTTAAAACATCGTTTCCTTCGTTGTAATGGTTTTGGGTTAAATAGAAAAGATTAAAATCCCTAAAAAAAAAAAAGAACTTTTGAAACTCAGAAAGACAGACCGAGCTAAGCTTTCAACCTTGTTCGCTGATTCTTCTTCCATGAGTGATCCGATTCTGCTTAAACTCCATATCTAGGGTTTCCTGACGTTTCTGATTCGGTAACTCCCGCGTCTGACTTTTCACTTTGTTTTGGTCCATTTTGTTCTCTTCCGCCCTTTCTGCTTTACTTGTTTCGATCCTCGTCCAAGTTGAGACCCGAAAAGCTCAGATTCGGGATCCCAATTATTGTCTTTCGTTTCGTTTATTACAACTAGTCCCAGGATAAGAACCGTCGTTTCATTTCTCCTCAGGGTCGGTAAATTTGCATTTTCCGTTACGACTAGGTCACTTGTCCGAATTTGTGTGTGTAATATTGGATTTAATTACATTTTCTATGCGCATTGTTTCACTTGCTGTTTTCGCTTTTCATGTGGGGGTTTTTCTTTGGTTTTAAGCTGCTGAGTTTTTTGTTTTTTTTTTGTAGATAGAAAAATGTCTCGAGCCGAGTCTTCATGGGAGCGGCTAGTGAATGCTGCGTTACAAAGGGATAAAAGAGGAGGAGCTGCTGGTGGTCCTGGTCAGAGCAGCCTTATGGAATATGTTCCTTCATCTCTATCGAACAATAGGGACATAGATGCGATTCTGAGAGCTGCAGATGAACTCCAAGATGAAGACCCCAGCATAGCTAGGATCTGTAAGCTGTTGATTTGTTTTTATTTGGCAGTTTAGCTTTTCTTTCCTCTGTGAAAAGCCACTGTTTGTCATCTTCTTAACGATTTTTTCTTGTTGTTGTTTTTTTTTTTTGCTGCAGTATGTGAGCATGCTTACTCGCTTGCACAAAATCTTGACCCTAATAGTGAAGGCAGAGGTGTTTTACAATTTAAAACCGGATTGATGTCCGTTGTTAAGGTATGTTTCTCTTCTTCTTTTTATTTATTTCATTTTCCCATGGTTTTGCATCCTAATACTTTGTGCTGCGTTGGTTTCTTTCAGCAAAAATTAGCGAAAAGAGAGGTTGGGACCATTGACAGAAGTAAGGATATTATGCGACTGCAAGAATTCTACAGGCTGTACAGAGAAAAGAACAATGTTGACACGTTAAAGGAGGAGGAAAAGCAGCTCCGTGAGTCGGGGGCTTTCACTGACGAGTACGTATTTTAACAACAGAACATTTACTCCGTGAATTTTATGTTCTGGCCAAAACTGTTGAACCCAAAATTACTCAGATATCTTATTTATTGTCTAACCTGTTTGATATTATTGCCTTCTAGGCTAGAGCGGAAAACAGTAAGAAGGAAAAGAGTTTTTGCCACCCTTAAAGTTCTGGGAAATGTGTTGGAGCAGGTTGCAAAAGATATCCCTCAAGAGGTTGTGTACATTCCTTCCGTGCTATCAAGCTCCTATTACTCTATCCATTTTTGGTCAAAGTAGCTCTGTAGATTGAAGCTAATAATCATCTGTTTTGTGCTTCTGCAGCTAAAGCATGTTATTGATTCAGATGCTGCAATGAGTGAGGACACAATTGCTTACAACATTATTCCTCTTGATGCTCCTGTCACGGCAAATGCCACTACGACTTTCCCTGAGGTGAGCTATTTTCCTACTTTCCATGTGCGTGTCTGCTATGTGGCTTGCCGTGATTAATTTATGACAACAAATTGTGAGCAGGTGCAAGCGGCAGTTGCAGCGTTGAAGTATTTTCCAGGCCTACCAAAACTGCCTGCTGATTTCCCAATTCCCGCAACAAGGAATGCTGATATGCTTGATTTTCTCCACTATATATTTGGGTTTCAGGTTTGTCTATCTGAGAACCTTCTTTTTTTTTTTTGTATTAGAAAATGATCTTTCATGTATCGTATGTGAATGCTCAATTTTACCTTCAACAAACTGAAATTTTATAATTATTTGGAAAATTTAACGAGTGGTATGATCTGTTTTTGGCTAAAGACTCTTTTACTTCCTACGCCGAAATTTTATTCAATTGGTTTCCAAGCAAAGCTTTTCTTGATGTTTTATATGCTTCCCTAACTTACCATACTTATGATATATCTATTTTCATGTTTATCTATTAATTTTCCTGTGGAATACTACTGTTAATATCCAGCTTCACATAGCACAGCGAACCTTTTTTTGTTTGTCTATTACTGTTTCTAATATATCAATTCTTATGGCCGCAGAAAGACAGTGTCTCCAATCAGCGTGAACATATAGTTCTTCTTCTTGCTAATGAGCAATCCCGCCTTAATATTCCTGAAGAAACGGAACCTGTAAGTACCAAAGCTTATTTTAATCTCATATGATTATTATCGCAGACGTTTCTGGATTAGAAGTATATTATTCGTGATTTTGGTTTTGCTAATCTTATTATAGCGAAAACTTCTTATTGGTTATTCTTTGTCTGGACTTCTAGTCGACAAAGCTTCAACTGCTATGTTCATTCTAGAAACTTATGCTGGTTATTGTGCAGTGTACATGATTTGAGCTTGTTTGCCGCTTTATTTGGAAAGCAGTGAATTGCACTTTAAGACCTCAGGAGTAACTTTTTCTTTTATGCTCTTTCAGAAACTGGATGACGCTGCCGTGCGCAAAGTGTTTTCAAAGTCCCTAGAAAACTACACTAAGTGGTGTGATTACCTGTGCATACAACCTGCATGGAGCAAGTAAATTACCCTCCCTTGCTTGTCTTTTCCTGCTACCGCTCTTGCATGCTCACTTCGATTTTGTAAGATGCAGTTTAGAGGCCATCAGTGGGGAAAAGAAACTGCTATTCCTCTCTTTGTATTTCCTGATTTGGGGTGAAGCTGCTAACATACGGTTTCTTCCAGAATGTTTGTGCTACATATTCCACCATGTAAGTTTTATACTGAACGCTTATTTTTCTCTATATGTCTCACTGTCTCTTCCATGATTCTGTTCTTATCCATTTTGATATGAATGATGCATTCTCCTAACTTTCTGAATTGCTACTGGTTCTTTGGTAATTTTATTATAATATGTTGGTACTTTGGTTTTAGTTGCTCATGCTGAATATTTTCTGTAGATGGTAAGAGAAATGGATGAGATCTTACGCCAGCAGGTTGCTCGCCCTGCTGAGAGTTGTATGCCGCCAGCCGATAGTCGTGGCTCTGATGATGGTGTATCATTCCTTGATCACGTCATTGCTCCACTGTATGGAGTTGTATCGGCGGTATGTTCCCTAATGTATTCTTTTACCCCTTGACTTTTAGGGAGTATCCTTTCTCTGTTCACTTCATGATTAATAGTGTAGTATTATCTGAGATCCCACATTGCTGCTTCTTAATAGAGATATGTACATTGTGGAATGTAGCTCGAGACTTTTGGTTAGATTAATTTTTTTTTCCCTAACCTGCTCCTTCATTAGTTTTGTAGACTGATGATTGGGTTTGTCATCTACTACTGTTTTAAGTTGGGATGCATGGAATATTTATATCGCTCTTTTGGTCAATGAACTTGTTGAATTTTTTTTTATTGTGTTACTTGAGGGGGTTATACATCTTTTCGTATTCATTCAAGATGTGAGCATATGTTTCACAGCATGTATATTTGTAGATTTTATCAGTGGTAGTTGGTTTTCAATTCAAATGTTCTGTAAAATAAATTATGAGGGGCCACTGCAGATCGTGCTTTCTCATGTAGAATATTCCTTTTAAAACCGTGTTGTTGGTTTGGATTTAATGAGTATTCATTTCTCATGCTAAGAAATGTTGCTCTGTGCAGGAAGCTAATAACAATGAAAATGGCCGAGCACCTCATTCAGCTTGGAGAAACTATGATGACTTCAATGAGTATTTCTGGTAATTTTTTAATATCTGTCTGCTGGGTTAATTTCCTTCTCTGTGGTGGCTGACGTTTTTGATTTTCGAGGTCGCTTCACTCCTTCGAGCTTGGTTGGCCGTGGCGAACGAGTTCATCTTTTTTCCGGAAACCTATACCGAGACAAAAGGTGCAGTGGCCCCTCATAATTTATTTTAATATGAATGTTGTAATTATACTGGTTTGTTGCTTCTTTGGTGAGATGACCATTAATTAAAAAAAAGTATTATTATATATTGGTAAGAAGCGATTTGTTACCCTCGTGATGGCTCCTAGACCATGTGTTAGAGGTTGATCCTGAAGTTATGTTGGCATGTTTCGTCTTGCTATTGTACTCATTTACTTCCCTCGGTTCTAAATAGGTTCCTAGTTTATTTTTGTTTTTGATTTTATATAAAGAAGTTGAGGTTCCATCCGCTTGTGTGTTTCGTATAAGATCTAGATGCAGACTTCTTTTTTTCCTACATAGGTGTATCTGATGTTAATATACTGGTCTTATCCTTGCAGTACGAGCTTAAAACCGGTAGGGCAAAACATCGAGGAAAGACTTCCTTCGTTGAGCACCGAACTTTTTTGCATCTTTACCACAGCTTCCATCGGCTATGGATATTCCTCGCTATGATGTTTCAGGTTTGTAATCCCATCTCAGGATTCCGCTTATTTGTCATACTTTTTTCTCTATGACCAGTTCTTTCACTATCATGGGTGGTATGGATTTTATCGTGTCGATAAAAGGTTCTCCTGCTACCGCACTCTAACAGACTTCTTTACAGGGACTAGCCATAATTGCGTTCAATAAAAATAGCATTACCTCCAGGAAGACTTTGCGTGAACTTCTCAGCCTGGGCCCGACTTTCGTTGTGATGAAATTTTCTGAGAGTCTGTCTTAAACCTCATACTGTTTATTTTATATATATATTTTTTTAATCAATATTATGGTTTGGTGAAGAAAAGCATATGGTTAATGTTATAGGTGTTCTGGATGTCATCATGATGTATGGTGCTTATTCTACGACTAGACGGCTGGCTGTTTCTCGCATTTTTCTCCGTTTCATTTGGTTTGGCCTTGCTTCCGTGTTCATATCCTTCCTCTATGTGTATGTGAAACTTCTTTTATTGTACCGTCCGTTTTCATATTGCTTTCGCAATTCTTCTTCTTTTGGGTACTTTTTGCATTCCCATGTTTAATAGTTTTTTTTGTGTGTGTACAGGAGAGCACTTCAAGAAGATAGCACACCAAATTCTAATTCAGTCATGTTCAAGCTTTATGTGATTGTTATAGCCATCTATGGTGGTATTCAGTTCTTTTTTAGTATCCTGATGCGTATCCCAACTTGTCACAACATTGCTAACAAATGTGATCGGTGGCCTGTGATTCGATTCTTTAAGTGGATGCGCCAGGTTCTGAACCTCTGTTTTCTCTTTCATTCTTTATGCTTAATATTTGGATCATTAATAATCTCTGATGCTTACTTGATTGTATTTTCAGGAGAGACACTATGTTGGCCGTGGCATGTATGAAAGGACATCTGATTTTATAAAGTAGCGTCTTCACCTTATTTTTGTTACTTGTTTTAGTTACTTATTTTAGTTATCTGAATTCTGGGGACTTCAAAAGTTGTTCTAGGTATATGTGGTACTGAAAATACATGGGCGGCTTACTTCTGATAAATTGTAATGATTTAAACTGTGTTTCTGACTAGTTTGGGAGAAGCAGGAGATATACTTGTTTCATTGACTCCAGCGAACTTCAGCACATATGGTCTTTTGCGTTTTCAATCGGTAAAGGTTGTACTAACTTATTCGTGTATGACGCAGGTACTTGCTGTTTTGGCTTGTCGTTCTGGCTGCAAAGTTCTCCTTTGCGTACTTTCTTCAGGTTGGTTCTTTTGACAGGAAGCATAATTGTAATATGTTGATTGTACTGAAGACTGTGGTTACACGTGATATATACAATGCTACATCATAAAAATACTACTTATGTACCAAAAAGTGTTTCTTTCTGTTTTAAGATTCAATTTATACAGTGAACTCTTAAAGTTGGAAGTATTTTTATGAGTGCAGGCGTACTGTTATTTTATACAGGATATTTATGTTCATTGCAATCTCTAATAGTCAGAACCTGAAGTAATTTTTAGAGAAACATCGCAAAGATGCTTTGTTTGGCAGTCAAAGTGTGACTCAAAGTAACATTTCTCTTGCTGATGAATTTGCAGATTGAGCCGCTCGTTGGTCCAACAAGGATGATAGTCAAACAGGATAATATTCCGTACTCCTGGCATGATTTTGTGTCAAGAAGTAAGTATGGGATTTGTAAATTTGTTAAATGATTAAAGTGGACCATGGGCATGGCTTTTTTCATGTGCGATGCTTAATTTTTGTAAGCTTAGTTGCTTGAGGGATTGTGGTGCATTATGATATTTCCCTCTTGAATCATACACCTGTGCTTCTTTGCAGTATATGATATCAAAGTCGAACTCTAAAAGTAGTCCCTCGAGGGATGTTACTATTTGGTTTCGTGCTGATAATTGTACTGAGAATCTCGAATAAATCATTGTTGTGTAAGATTCTCATACCCTAATATTTCTTATCTGGATGCAGAAAACTATAATGCTCTGACTGTTGCCAGTTTATGGGCTCCTGTGGTCGCGGTAAGTTCAATGGTCTTAACATGAGGGTAGGCACTTTTGTTGTTCTAAGTTTTGGTGGGAGAAATCACTGAATCAAGACGTAGTTGTTTCTAAAGAACTCTCCAATTTTGAGAGGATTTTGCTTAAACTATTTCAGCAATCTTGGTGAAGTTTGTTCTGATTAGCATGAATGTCGCTGGGGGTTCACAGTAGACTTTTCCTTCATTGTATTGTAACTCTCTCTTTCATATAATGCAGATATACCTGTTAGACATCCATATCTTCTACACCCTTGTCTCTGCTTTTTTGGGTTTCTTGCTCGGTGCGAGAGATCGTTTGGGCGAGGTAAATGTGGTTACACTTCTCTGCTTTACAAATGTCAAAATCAAGATATATAAATTTGTTTTACACTGTCTGTAAGAGGGTAGGTCCTTACGTTTCCTTGCTATTTTCACAGATAAGATCTTTGGAAGCTATTCACAAACAGTTTGAGGAGTTTCCAGGGGCCTTTATGAAGGCTCTTCATGTCCCTATTACCAATCGGTTAGGTTCCTTTCCATCTGTCGTCTAAGAACTCCATTTTACCTGCACGTCTCCCTTTCTTCTTGTTAAATATTTAACATTTTCTCCTCTACATTGCCTGTCGCCTATAATTCAAAATCATGTGCAGGACGTCTGATCCTTCTCATCAGGTACCCTGTTGGCTTGTTTACATTTATGCACAAATTCCTAAGTGAACGTATGGTCTGTCATGCTCGTTTTTTTCTTACGTTTGTTGCTCATATCTGCATGTGATTATTAATTCGAAGGCTGTGGATAAGAATAAAGTAGATGCAGCACACTTCGCTCCATTTTGGAACCAAATAATAAAATGTCTACGAGAGGAAGACTACGTCACTGATTTGTAAGTGATTTATGCTTTTCGATAACTAATCTGTGTACCTAATGTTCTTAGCTTCGGCTTTTTATGGTTTCATTTTACCCATATTTCTCATTTGGAACGATTTTCTAGTGAGATGGACTTGCTCCTGATGCCCAAGAATTCTGGTAGGGTCGAATTGGTTCAGTGGCCACTTTTTCTTCTTTCCAGCAAGGTGAGTTTGTTACTGTACCTGCTTCTATATTAGAATTCCACATTTTATTGTGGCTATCTGGTTAGCCTCGTTGCTTTCCACAAAAATCGCATATGAGGTCACTTCTTAGGGAAAATTATTTTCCTATTATCTACTGTAGATATTGTTGGCCAAAGAGATTGCGGCTGAGAGTAATTCGCAAGAGGAGATTGTGGAGAGGATCGAAAGGGATGACTATATGAAACATGCTGTTGCGGAAGTCTATCACACTCTAAAACTTGTCCTAACAGAAACTCTGGAAGCCGAGGGGAGGATGTGGTAATGGGTTTTTTAAGTCCTAAAATGACCAGCACAGATTTTTGCTGGATAAAAGGATGATATTTCTTGTGAATTTTGTAGGGTGGAAAGAATTTACGAAGACATCCAGGCCAGCATAAAGAATAGAAAGATACATCATGATTTTCAGTTGAACAAACTCTCCCTTGTTATCACGAGAGTGACTGCGCTCTTGGGAATTCTGGTATTCACATTGCCAGTGCTAATTATGTCCTTGTCATAAATTTCTTTATTGAACCGGCTCTTAGGTTTTATTATAGTAGTAATCTTCATGATGCTGAAAGTTACGTTATTGTGAATTGTAGGCGTCCTTACCTATTAGGAGAAGTATGCCGTAGTTTCTTGACTGTTAAAGTTAGATGGAGTTTTATTTTCTTTCTTTTTTTCCTTGAACAGAAAGAAAATGAAACACCGGAGCATGCGAAAGGGGCTATCAAAGCACTTCAAGATCTCTACGATGTTATGCGGCTTGACATATTAACTTTTAATATGAGGTACATACAAAGTCAATGATTTGGCTGCGTTCTGTGCAACAACCCAATATGCTTTTCTTTCCTTTGTTTAATAGTTTTCCAAAAATATGTTGCTGTGTAGGGGTCAGTATGAAACGTGGAACATGTTAACTCAAGCCTGGAATGAAGGTCGGCTTTTTACAAAGTTGAAATGGCCTAAAGATCCGGAGCTGGTATAATGATGGTATTTGTTGTCAAGGCTATAACTACACTCATTTATTTTCTGTCAGTCTGATAATTCTCTATGTTTTGCAGAAAGCTCTCGTCAAGAGATTGTATTCTCTGTTTACAATCAAAGATTCTGCAGCGCATGTTCCTAGAAATCTCGAGGCCAGACGTAGACTGCAATTCTTCACCAATTCCCTTTTCATGGATGTGCCACCACCAAAGTCTGTCGGCAAGATGTTATCCTTCAGGTATTCCTTTCTCCGTACTTCCATCATTTTATCCAACAAACTCTTCAGAAGCTTACTATCTTCCTTGAACTTTGTTTTCAGTGTGTTCACTCCATATTATTCGGAGGTTGTGCTATACAGCATGGCTGAACTCACAAAGAGAAATGAGGATGGGATATCAATCTTATTTTACCTTCAGAAAATATATCCAGGTATAGTGGTCTTGTGAATACCTTAATACGATTAGTGACATTTGCCTAATAAGTTACTTCTGTAATGGATAGGTGCCTAATATTTTCTTATTGATATTTGATATGTTGCAGATGAGTGGAAAAATTTTCTTGCACGAATAGGACAAGATGAAAATGCGTTAGAAGGCGATCTAAATAATGAGAGAGACATACTTGAACTTCGATTTTGGGCTTCTTACCGTGGACAAACGTTAGCTCGAACAGGTAAGTAAACAAATCACTACACCTTTTTTCTTGGGGATACACTATTCACTTCACGATGTCACGGTGCAAGTTGTATTGGTATCTATTAAGACAATGGCTTTAATTTTCAGCTGCCCCCTTGCGTATATTTTCAGTGTTTTTGTTTACGTGTTATCTGGCATTATATCTGCAGTTCGCGGGATGATGTATTATAGGAAAGCTCTCATGCTTCAGTCTTATTTGGAAAGAAAGGCTGGAAGAGGTAAGAGGCTATAAGAGCTTTCAAGATATATCAGTTTTGGTCAAGCTTTTCCTTAGGGTTATCTCACTTATTGCAGACGGGGAGTCCACGCTTTCTGGTATTGACACAACGGATGCTGAAGGATTTGAGTTATCTCCTGAAGCAAGGGGCCAAGCAGATCTAAAGTTTACATATGTTGTCACATGCCAAATATATGGAAGACAGAAAGAAGATCAAAAACCTGAAGCTGCTGACATTGCATTGCTAATGCAAAGGTAAGAAGATACCTTTCTGGATTTCTCTATCTCAGAGCTTCCGTTATAAATATTGTATTGCCAAGCTAATCTCTTTCATTCTATGGTCAGAAATGAAGCCCTTCGCATCGCTTATATCGATATTGTTGATACTCCGAAAGACGGTAAATCTCATACAGAATATTATTCAAAGCTTGTGAAGGCCGACATCAGTGGAAAGGATAAGGTAAACTGTGATAATCTGTGAAACCAGTCACGAGTCTAGTATTCTTGTTTCGTTGATCCTCAAAACACTTAAACATGCTTTAAGTTATGGGTAAACTGTGATTGTATTTGTGTTGTAAAGGGAATTGACATTTCTATCCCCTTTTTACTTTGTGGTCTTATTATTTTGTTATATGGAATTGCCACTTGAGCTGTTCTGGTTGTGCAGGAAATTTACTCCATAAGGTTGCCTGGGGACCCGAAACTTGGCGAAGGCAAACCTGAGAATCAAAACCACGCCATTGTGTTTACTCGTGGAAATGCAATCCAGACTATTGATATGAATCAGGTTAGTATGCAATTTTTGTGTGGCATCTTTTTTATTTTAAAGGCATTCTTTTGAGATCTTCTGTGGGTTTGTTATAGTTAAGGTTCACTAGAAGTTCAATATAGTTAAATATACAAGCTTTGTAAACAGTATTTTGAATAGCAGTTTGGAGTTGGACATCTCATCAATGTGAATCTACCTGAATCTTCTATCATGATTACATGCCTGCTTTACATTCTTACGTGAGAGCTAAATACATCTCCAACCGGTGCCATCATGTTATTTATTTTTCGTATTTGTTAGGATAATTACTTTGAAGAAGCCTTAAAGATGAGAAATCTTTTGGAGGAATTCGACCGGGACCATGGAATTCGACCTCCCACCATTCTTGGAGTTAGGGAACATGTATTTACTGGAAGGTGTGAACCAGACATTCGTATATCTATTCTTCTTTCATATATTTCATCTGAAAGAATTGTTTGTGACAATATGCAGTGTCTCCTCCTTGGCCTCTTTCATGTCCAATCAAGAAACTAGCTTTGTAACTCTTGGTCAACGAGTATTAGCGAAACCCCTGAAGTAAGCTACTACCAATAAGTTTATCTTCCTTGAACAACTTGAGCTCATATGGAATCCTTATTCTGACATTTCTATATTCTAGGATCCGCATGCATTATGGTCATCCAGATGTCTTTGACAGAGTTTTCCATATTACACGTGGTGGTATCAGCAAGGCCTCTCGGGTCATCAACATTAGTGAAGATATTTTTGCTGGTAAAGCCGATTCGTTAATTGATAGTTACCTTTCTGTTCGGTGTTGCCAGACAATAAAAACACCCAAATGATGAAAAGTGAAAATCTGGAATGTTGAGTCGTATTTATCTAAATTTGTTCCACACTTGATTAATTTGGTGCCATGATTTTCAGGTTTTAACTCAACTCTACGTCAAGGGAATATTACTCATCATGAGTATATTCAGGTCCGTATTTTTTTTAACTCTTTACAAATAAAAGGATAAACAATACGTCTATATTAATTTTATCTACAGGTGGGAAAAGGGCGAGATGTGGGGCTCAATCAAATAGCTCTGTTTGAAGGGAAGGTTGCTGGTGGGAATGGTGAACAGGTTCTTAGTCGGGATGTATACAGACTTGGCCAGCTCCTTGATTTCTTCCGAATGATGTCATTCTACTTTACAACTGTTGGCTTTTATTTCTGTACAATGGTATGTGGACCCTCAAATGATTCATAGCGACTTTGTTTGCCTCTCACCATAGTTTTAAGTTGATACCTGCATCCAAAATGTTTACCTTTTAATTGGAGCAGTCTTAGCGTCATCTTTCTCATTTTACCCCCATTACAAATTTATTTGCCAATTCTATAAAAGAAGTCTTGCATCATTAATTTCCGTGGGTCACTTTATTTTTGTAACTTCTTACTGATAAGTTCCAAGTTTCTCCAAGTATGGTTCCCATGAACTAATGCCGATGAATTGACATATACATGGCCTCTTGCAGTTGACGGTGCTTACTGTGTATATTTTCTTATATGGGAGAGCATACCTGGTAAGCATAGTTACCTAATGTTGGTTATGAAGCATGTGCTATCTTCATGGCTGATTCTTGTACAATTTGTTCCTGCGTATTACCCATGTTGCTGGTCCTTACTTGTGTGTGATTTATAATAGGCACTTTCTGGAGTTGGAGCTACTATTCGAGAAAGAGCTATTCTTCTGGACGATACTGCACTTAGCGCCGCTCTCAATGCTCAGTTTCTGTTTCAGATTGGTGTCTTCACTGCCGTGCCAATGGTTTTGGGCTTTATTTTGGAACAGGGTTTTCTCCAGGTATTGGTTCGCCGCCGTTTTAGTCATATCATAATTGTTGTGCCATATATTCTGATATGATTCTGACATGTGTTCTGAGTTAGCTTGTTCATTTACTTATATTGGATTATAAGTTGCCTTATGGTAACAGTTACAAACGTTTTCTTTCTGATGTCTTGTTCTAGTGTTTTGAATTACCATATTCAAGTAAAGGTCATCCTTACTGGATCTGGCCATATATAGTCATTTTATGAAAATGAGCTATTTACTGTGTTTTTTTTGTTAGTAGAATTTATTCTTATTTAACCATTTTTCACCGTGTAGGCCATTGTCAGTTTCACGACGATGCAATTTCAGCTATGTACTGTCTTCTTCACGTTTTCTCTTGGCACAAGAACCCATTATTTTGGACGGACAATTCTCCATGGTGGTGCTAGGGTATTTTCTTATCCTCGGTTCTTTAATCTCTCTATACTGTCTGGAATGTGATAATAAGTGTTTGTCAACAGTACCAAGCCACCGGAAGAGGGTTTGTCGTCAAGCATATCAAATTTTCTGAAAACTACCGTCTTTACTCCAGAAGTCATTTTGTCAAAGGGTATCTCTCCCCTTATACCTTTGTTTCTTATGTGCATACATTTCTTATGTATGAGCTATAGTAAAGGATGGTCAATTCATTGGTATTCTTTCTTTTTCTTCTCTAGGATGGAAGTTATTCTCTTACTGGTTGTCTACCTTGCGTATGGAAATGATGAGGCTGGTGCTGTTTCATATATTCTTCTGACTGTTAGCAGCTGGTTTTTGGCTGCTTCTTGGCTTTTTGCTCCGTACCTGTTCAACCCTGCTGGATTTGAGTGGCAAAAGTAAGTAGTGCTGTCTGATTTATGTCCTGTTGAGCAACATGTTATCTCACTAAGCAGATTATTCTCCTTTCAGAGTCGTGGAGGATTTCAAAGAATGGACAAACTGGCTCTTTTACAGAGGTGGTATCGGTGTGAAAGGAGCTGAAAGCTGGGAAGCATGGTGGGAAGAAGAACTGGTAAGTATTCCATTTATCCAAACTCTGCTGCTTTATTTACCTATGGCGCAGTGATTGTTGCTCCTTTGTTATACTGCCTTCTGGTCAACCATAATCCAAATTGCAACTTCATCTGCCTGTAAATTTTAAATTCTTGTTGGGTCCTTTCTATAGCTGATTTAGGAATGTCTTGCTTGTCTGCCTTTTTTAATTTTTCTACCTTAGTTGGCAAATAATAATCGTCGTTGTACATCAACAGTCTCACATTCGGACCTTGAGCGGGAGGATAGTGGAGACTATATTAAGTCTACGGTTCTTTATCTTCCAGTATGGTATTGTCTACAAACTGAACCTGCAAGGAACAGATACATCATTTGCGGTACAGTGTTTCCCTTTGTCTGAAACTAGTTTAAGAGTAGCAGTACTCATTTATGATTTTTGTTAACAGGATTTCTTTATCATCTTTGCTGTGAACGCAGCTGTTTAATAATATAGTACTTATACATCTGCAGGTGTATGGTTGGTCATGGGCTGCATTTGCGATGGTTATTGTTCTTTTCAAGGTTGGTTTATTCAACTTCACGCTTCATTTTCAATAACCTTAATATCTCTGAGTTATTGTATTACATGATACTGATATATCGCCATCTTTCTGTCCATTGAAATAGGTTTTTACCTTCAGTCAGAAGATTTCTGTCAATTTCCAGCTTGTGCTGAGGTTTGTACAGGGCCTTGCCTTGCTGGTGGCTCTGGCTGGCATAATCGTAGCGGTTGTGCTCACTGACTTGTCAGTGGTAGACATATTTGCTTGTGTATTGGCCTTTATACCGACAGGATGGGGAATCCTTTGTGTAAGTTTTGTTCTTTCCCTCACCTCGTTACCTTTCAGTTTTTAATCTCTGCGGAGTCCAGTTTAACAATGTAGTTATCTCTTGTTGTAGATTGCGTGTGCTTGGAAGCCAATCATTAAGCGAATTGGGATGTGGAAGTCCATCCGTTCTCTAGCCAGGCTCTATGATGCAGGAATGGGAATGCTCATATTTCTTCCCGTTGCGCTCTGCTCGTGGTTCCCTTTTGTCTCGACATTCCAAACACGTATGATGTTTAACCAAGCGTTTAGTCGTGGTCTGGAGATCTCTCTCATCCTCGCTGGAAACAATCCTAATTCAGGCCTTTGAAGACTGTAGTTAGTAGAAAATGGATGAGGGCATATTTGTAATTTTTACTCAGTTTTAAGACTTTTGTAATATTATTTCTTGTAGATTCAATACATATTGCAAGTCAGATTCAATGTTTTTTCTTTTTCTTTTTAGCGACGTAGCTGTGTTAGAAGCGTGTGTTTAGACAGATTTTGCTATAATTAGTGTTGGTTCAAAGTTCAAACTTACTAAAGCGGCTAAGTCAAGAGATGTTGTGTTCTCCGACGCTTGTCGAAGAGGAATTGAGCTCGGAAGTCGCTGAACAGCCTCCACTGCAACTTTTACTCGCCAATTCTCCAGGTAACAGAGGGATATTTACCAAAGGAATCACCAAAATTCTCGGATTCGATTGATCTGTCAAACAAAATTGCAGATAAATTCATCAGTTTAACCATAACCATAATTCAGCAGAATTTAGCTCAAACCAACCGAATTTCGGATAATTCAAGTCAACACGTGAGCATGGAGATCCAAAAACTCGAGTCCAAACCAAATCTAAATTAACCACGTATTCGGCTTGCGCTAACATTAAAAAAAAAAAAAAGCGTACCTTTTCGAAAATGGAACAACGACGACAACTATGTGAAGCTTTGGATCTCTTTGTCAAAGCAACCAAACAAAAGGTTCTCGAAGTCCGAGACTAAAACTCTTCGATATGATCGGAAGAAACAAAAAAAAGAAAAAGAATGAGCCATAGAGCTAAACTTAAAAAAAGAAACGAAACTTGTTACTCATGCAAGGTTCTCAGGTGCCACCTCATTCCGGTACGTGTCATATTCTCGCAGCATCTAGCCTATTTATATTGCCACAAAACCAATCTCAGTACTCAAACTTTAAAAGGCCGCAGCAACTGATTCAGCAACGACCACCTTCTTAATTTTAGTTTCTTGCAAAAGCTCTCTAACAAAGCTTTAACTTGGAGGATCAATGGCGGACGTTCGCACACATTCACACCAGGTTCAAGTGCACCCTCTACGCCAGCATGAGGGAGGCATCAAAGTCCTTCATCCCCATAGTGGGCCTTCTTCCACTCAGGTCCTTTTTAATTACCATCCTTCGAATCTCAGCATATATTATACAACAATTACGCATATAATATGTATCTGATTTACACGAGCATGCAGGTTTTAGCGGTGGTCACTGGTGTACCGATTGGAGGGACGCTGCTGACTCTGGCCGGTTTGACTTTAGCCGGTTCTGTTATTGGACTAATGCTAGCATTCCCCTTGTTCCTCATCTTCAGTCCGGTTATAGTACCAGCAGCCTTTGTGATCGGTTTGGCTATGACCGGATTCATGGCGTCAGGGGCAATAGGGCTCACGGGACTATCGTCGATGTCGTGGGTACTGAACTACATACGCAGAGCGAGGGAACACATGCCGGAGGAGCTGGAGGAAGCGAAACAGCGTTTGGCTGACATGGCCGAGTATGTGGGCCAGAGGACCAAAGACGCTGGACAGACCATAGAAGACAAAGCTCATGATGTCCGAGAGAGCAAGACTTATGATGTCCGAGATCGAGACACCAAGGGTCATACTGTCCGAGGAGACAGAGACACCAAGACTACTCACGAGGTCCGAGTGGCGTCTACTACATAAAGCTTGTGTTTTGTGGTGAATTAAAGCCTGTTGTAGTTCTTGTTTCTTGGTAGAGAGGTGTGTTGTGTGTTTAAATTCAAAATGATGTAATTTGCTTTGTAGACTTCTTTGAGTGTTACGAGTCTTCTTTTTTTTCTTTCTGTAATAATAAAGTCGTAGACGTTTTTGCTTCTATGGATTTTTTGTGTCATGGATGGTAATCCGGAAATAGATTTGAGAGATAGCTGGGTTTCTATACAAATAAGTCAGATACAAGAAATGAAAGGAAAAACACCACAAGCTTTCAAATGTGAGCTTGGGAAGAGTAAACGTCTCTTTGACCCACACAATCAAAGCGGGGAGTCTTTCTTCACCGTCTTGTTCTTTGTTCTCTTGCTCGGTGAGCTTGTATAAGTTTTGTTCTTTCCCTCACCTCGTTTCGTTACCTTTCAGTTTCTAGTCTCTACGGGGTCCAGTTTAAAAATGTATTCTCTCTTGTGGAAGATTGCGTGTGCTTGGAAGCCAATCATTGAGCGGATTGGGATGTGGAAGTCGATCCGTTCCCTAGCCAGGCTCTAATTTGGGCCCAAATAAAAGCCCATTGAAAATTAATCCAGAAAGGCCCATATAAATGAAAAAGGAATTCTCGGAAAAACGCAGAATCGCTAGCGGAGGCAGAAGGTTCTAGTCGGAAGGTCTGGGAAATCAACAAAAGGTACCGTTAACAGTAGCAAATACTAGAAAGTTTGAGGCAAACAACTCCAGAATTCGTTGGAGCCTCTAAAGCAGAGTAATAATGAAGGGAGATGAGGGTTGGATGAAGATCAGACTTTTGTGTCCCTCCATATCGAAGATTACCGACTGGGTTGCTTGGAACGATCAGAAACTGGACTTTAAGTCCATAGCCGCAGCGTTCGGGCTCGAACCAAAGACGGTGAAGCTCAATGGTCACTTCATAAGCAGGGATATTGATCTAATCGCTTCTTGTGTGACGTGGAAGTCTTTGCTCGCTTTCTTCTCAGCTAAAGGCTTGTCTACTGGGAAAGATGAAACCGGTGCTCTCCTCGTTGACGGCAAGCTCTCTAAAGTCGGTACCAAAAGTGAGTTTCTCTTTTAAGTTTAGCAAATCTTTTCTCGTTGCTCTCTGTTTTTTTTTTAAGTCGCTTTTATTCCTTTTTGATTCCCGCAGGAGCACATTCTGATCCTCAGGAGGACATAACCTGTAACGATCTTGGTCTAATCCGAAACAAGAAGTTGAAAGATAAGTGTTCAGGTATGGGGGAACTAGCCTATGCTACACACACCATGTGTGTGGTTTTGAATATCTAATCTACTTTTGTGTTTAATCTAAGTTTTTGATTATCAACAGTTGGGGAACCTCTGCTCTCTGGATGCAACAAGAGAAAGCTTTTGTCTGAAGATATGCACTCGCTCAAGAAACTAAAACTCAATATGGATTACAGCTTTGGTAAAATCTCAGTCTGGTCTCTTCTTTCATGTACTAAAAATAACATTATATATAAGGTTTTTTATTAAAAAAAAAATATGTTGCAGGAAGAGAAAGCGGAGTCAGCAAAACGCCATTAAGATGCAGTCTCACTAGTGATGGTCTGAAGAGGACAAGAGAAGATGATATGATTGCTTCGGCATCTTGTAAGAAGATAAGATGACAAGTACAATGTAGAATAGAGCAGGCTGTTGTAATATTTCTTCCTTATCAATCGACTAAAAGAGAAAATGCAATATTCCAACTCTTTAAAGTTGCAAATCTTCTTACGTGGTCCAAAACTATCGAATTTCAAATTACGAAGATCACTACCAATTTCTGCACGGTCAAGCATGAATTACTCACCCGAGGAGGCAACGGCAGTCCTCTTCTGCATCTAAAAAAGATTCGAAATATTTTGTTTTTATGATTTAAAATATAATTTTAAAATCAAATATTACAAGGTAATTAAGTAATGTTTCACATGGCTATATTATTTTTCATTAAGTTATTGTTTTAATCTTTTTTCCTATTTCTTTTTGTTTGATCTTTTTTCCTAGCTAATTGTATAATTTCAAAATGAACTAACCACCACATAAACATTAACCACCACCATGCTTCCCAGTTTTCAGTTTCAATTCAAAGTTCGACGATGAGATGCAGTTTCGTGAGTGATGATGGTCTAAAGAGAACAGGAGATGATATGATTGCTTCTGCATCTTGTAAGTAGATGAAATGAGAAAGGACAGGGTAGGAATTAATGGAGCAGGCTGTAATACTCTTTGCCTCGTAAGTATTTATCTGATTCAAAAAGAAATGCAAAATTCCAACTCTTAAGTGTAAATCTTACAGGGTCCAAAACTACCTTGTTGATACATATTGTACAACTGGTGTCTCTTCAAAGTTTAAAGCCTACTTGTCCGTGGAAAAATATTGCCATGCCGCAGCAACTCCTGCAACTAATACGATTTTGAAGAGAAGTTTACTAGACAAGACCGAAGATCGAGCTGCAGGCGACTCTGATGATGATGATTCGACCGGTCTCCCTCTGATCTTCGCTGTGAATCTTGCTAACAACTGCTTAAGCCCACCTGTTTTCTTTCCTGCTGGAGAAAACAGAACAATCATAAACTTGACGTTAGAATCCAGGTCAGAGCCTCTTGAAATCCTGGCCCCTGAGCATTTGGTGACTAACCTTGGCTTTTGAGAAACCTTTCTTCTTCACCTATTCGTCTACGGAGAACATTGAGCAATGATCCGAAGTACAATGCGAAAACAGTGCACGTGATCGTGATTACGTTGTAAGGCATGCTAAAATCAGGGGTTGTCAAAGGTACAAGCAATACTTCTGTGTAAGAGCGCACTAATGATTTGCCCTGCAACAATCCAAAGGATAACTAAGTTACTATATTTGAATGAGGTGATAGGGGCATTCAATTTTAAACTCTTTTTTGAGTGTTCTATCCGTTCTGTACCTTAAATTTCGATAACAAGGGCGATTTGCTGAGTTCTTCTTCGAAATCTAAACTTGCATGATAGTCGGGAAAGCTTATCAAAGCCGATGGAATGTCGAATCCTTGGTTAGCATCAGGAGGATATTCATCTATATGTAGAAAACCCTGTCGAAATTTTCCAGAACAAATTAGTATACAAAACATTTTTCTGACACTCAAATCAATTTATCTAACGATCAGATTATGGTTGGTGACGAAAAGTACACAAAGTATCGAAAACAAAAGATCACCTTATCATATTCTACGGATATTGCTGCAGATGTCACTTCACACGGTAGTTCCAGCATCATCTCCATCATGCCAGATGACATCTTATCCGTAGATGGTGAGACATTGATCTTCTTTAGGACCTCACTGCCTGTCTTCTGTTGTTGGTCAACGAAGATCTGCAGAGTATGATAATACACCTTAACATACCATGGGAAAATCTGGAAAATGTTAGCTTTTATTGTACAACGGCCATTATTGAGATCTCTGCCCGATAACTTCTCATGCGATTCTGTCGCTTTTAACAAGATGGCTATCGCACCCCTTTCGTTCCCGCTTCCCATCAGAAACCGACTCGCATGTAATGGAGCTGGTTGGCATGACCACTTCGAGGGAAGCTTCCAAGTAAGGCGAAGATCAAATGGCTCACTGTCACTGGATTTTTCAATATCGAAGATAAATAGAAAGCTGCTGCTTTCTCGAAGAACCCTATCTGGCTTTATGGACAATACGAATTCTGCGTTCTTCCAGAGTACGTCCGCTTCTTTTTCTGGATCCGCCTTCTTTAGTTCACGACCAGAAAGACCATCCATTTGAAGATAAACATTACTTGACTTTGAAAGAGCACATTTTCCGACAACTTTTCTCCCAAAGAGTGAGCTAAGGGACCAACTTGGCTGCATATTTGTTTCAACAGAAAGAGTGTCAGGCTGGAGAACAACAGTAAGAGTCTGCTCAAGCAACATGCCAGAACCCAATCCTTCTTCAGCAGATTCAACCGTGGATAAATGCAATCTCTGAGAATGATAAAACCCTCTGTAAACAGATGGCCTATTCATTAACGCAGAAATTCCATCCTTGTCTCTACACGGAAGCAGCTTGAGCCACGGGGTCAAGTTCTCAGTACAAACAGCTTCACGCGGCAGTGAACCATACCTCAGCTTGTCTGAATTTGGCCCAAACCCCCACGTAGGAGCAGCATACGAAGTGGAAGATTCTAAAAAGTTGATGGAAGCACAGAAAAGCCCTGACAGTGCGTGGGTCAAGTTCTTCCAAGAAGTATCAACCTGAGAGTGAGGAACATCAAACACAGCCCACAGCTCAACACCAACAGGCTTCGCGTTCATACTCGAAAGCGGGTCAAACCCTCCCCAGTGTTCATAGTTCCAACGACCCTGAGTAAAAGATAGCTCCATCTCCTTGACCCGAAACTTCTGAACCTGTTTAACAATTCATGAATATTGTTTCAAATGTCCCAAGTCCAAACCAATATCACAAGAGCTAAAAACGATCAAAGCTATGAAGAGAGCAAACTTCTGATACCACCTAATACGAACAAATTCTTCCCAAACGTCTAAAGCAATCATAACGAAGATGATACTTACCAACTGAGATATAGCTTTCGGGAACAGATGGTGATGGCGGCCATGGGAGTTTGACGGAGGAGCTCGGTTCTCGAAATGGAAATGAGCTAAAACTTTCCGATCAGGCAAAGGCTTCAATAGCAATGCCTCGCTGAATTCTTCGACTTCGTTCGACGCAAAAGCGACCGCAACCAAAAACGATTGCAAAATTAACAAAGGGATCCAGGTTAGAACAAGCCTGCCCATATTTGGATCCACTGATTATCGCCGGACTCGGTCACTGGCTTGTATTACCTACCGTGGATCGAGCATTACAGAGTAGATCGCTGACCTCCGGCGACGAGAAACTGCGTTTGAGGCCTAAACGCTGAAATAGCCGCGATTAAAAGAGCGTTTCACGGAATAAAAGGCTAAATGACGAATAAAAGGAATTACACGACAAAAAGACGTGAGAGCAGATAGTTTATCTAAACTCATCATTTATTCAACGTTTTTGGATCGTATATCTAACAAAAGATTGGACAATTTCAGTTATTTTACAAACTAAGCTATATGACAACTACATATATGGAAAATAAATTAATGTAAAGAAAATCTGTCAAACCACCATAATTAGAGCAACATGAAAAAAATATTCACATGCTACTATATGGTGAAATTAAAAGGATGACTAATTGAGGAGTGGAACTGGCTAAGATGATTCTAATGCGATCACTTTTTTGCGCATTATAGGTGACCTATCTAAATCCATGAATATAATGGTAAAAATGTCAAATGACTTAAACTGGGAAGTCTATTTTAGAATTTTATTTCTACTACGTACCGTGTGTGAACGTTATAAACGATGTTACACACTATCAAAAAAAAAAATCATAGATGGAGGCTTGGAAAGCATGTTATGTGATGACATTCGTGACGCATTTTTACATGACAGCATCTGGGTCATTGACGACAAAATTATACTATTTGTTAAATTCGTGGTTAATTATAATAACAGTTTATTCCTAAATCCTGAAAAACAACACAAATGTGTTTTTAACAAACAAAAAAACATATATATGTGATGATGAAAAGAATCTATAAATCTATTTCGTATATGTTGTTACTCTTGAATGATTCTGGACCTATGCAAGACCAAAACATATAAAAGTAACCAGAAAAGTACAAGGCAGAAAGGCACAAAACATTATGGTTTCTCTTACATTTACCCACGACAGAATATTGGGATGAGTAATCTAGTAAGTAATGTTAAAATTTAAAAACAAAACGTCATTGTAGCTAAAGACGACAATTATAATACAAACCTCCTTGAACTGCACCTATACGTACATACATCCGAAAAAATGATTTTAAAATATTCTTAGTTATTATGTTGGAAAAAATTTCGGTCATGAATCATAGTATCATACTCCTTGTTGCGTGTTAAATGACTATAGAGAGTGCTAATTTGTTTAACGATAATGACTATTTAATGGGGGACTTTAAAATCTTTATTTTCCCAAAATATCCCAACGCCAACATAAGAAAGCCGCCCACTACATATACAGTGAAAAGCTCCGCCACCACCCCGTGAAAACGATGACGTTTCATGACGACTCTATCACCTTCCTCGGACTTCCACTTATTCTGCTCTTCTGCTTTCTCCCAGCGGCAAGCTTCTCCGCAGATCATATTCCCTCGACGTTGGATGGTCCGTTCGTTCCGGTGACGGTTCCGTTAGACACATCTCTCCGGGGGAAAGCAATCGATTTGCCTGACACCGATCCTCGTGTCCGCCGCCACGTCACCGGTTTCGAGCCGGAGCAAGTTTCTCTATCCCTTTCCTCCGATTACGATTCCATATGGGTCTCTTGGATCACAGGTTCATTTTTCCACCACCTTTTTTTCATTTACTGAAAATTACGTGATTTGTATAACACTCTCCAACTTAATTTTTTTTGTTTAAATATTTTTTTATTATTGCGTCGTAAAGGACAGAGAATTCTAATGTAATAAATGCTAGGAGGAAGAATCTTGTAACAGACTCTTTTACTCTTTTCAGACTTGTTTTTTTGGTTTTAGTGTTAGAACTCTTTTTCAGTTACTTCTATCTAAAGTTAGGATCTTGTGACTCTGTTGAAAACTGACAATGAACTAAAGATAAGATTCTTTTAGTACAAGTTTTTATTTTTAATTAATGAATATATTTGTTGTGTTTGAAAGGTGAGTTTCAAATCGGCAATGACGTGAAGCCATTAGATCCGACAACTATCAACAGTATTGTCCAATTCGGTACTTTAAGGCACTCGCTGAATCATGAAGCCAAAGGACATTCACTTTTTTATAGTCAACTTTACCCTTTTGACGGTCTCCTTAACTATACTTCTGGAATCATCCACCATGTTCGCATTACAGGTTCTTATTTTCTTGCTTTACTGTGTTAGGCCTACCTTGTGTATTTTTTCTGAATGAAGTGACAACCCTTACTAGCACATGAAAATTTTATCTTTTATAATTGTAAATGCAATGCAAACCGAATCTTTTTTTTTTTTTGCGTTCTTAGTTGCAAAATATATACCTTGTAAAAAGTGGAATTGTTTTTAGTTTTTTAAAATGAGACCAAGATCAGAGGTTACCTTCTGATGTGCTTTGAGTTTGAAATAGTTGAGACCGTAATCGTTAATCGATTCTTGATAACGGGTTGGTCTCTTTAATCGCAGGGCTGAAACCAAGTACTATCTATTACTATAGATGTGGGGATCCTTCACGACATGCTATGAGTAAGATACACCATTTCAGGACAATGCCGGTTTCTAGGCCCTCGAGTTATCCGGGCCGAATAGCAATTGTGGGTGATCTTGGTCTCACTTATAACACAACAGATACGATTAGTCATTTGGTTCGTAATTCTCCGGATCTCGTTTTATTGATCGGTGATGTGAGCTACGCAAACTTGTATCTAACGAACGGGAGTAGCTCGGATTGTTATTCTTGCTCTTTCCCAGATTCGCCTATACACGAGACGTATCAGCCACGTTGGGACTATTGGGGTAGATTTATGGAGAATCTGACTTCAAAAGTTCCTTTTATGGTGATTGAAGGAAATCATGAGATCGAATTGCAAGCTGAGAACAAGACATTTGAAGCTTATAGCTCTAGATTCGCTTTCCCTTCTAAAGAAAGCGGCTCGTCTTCTAAGCTCTATTATTCTTTTAACGCTGGAGGGATACACTTTGTAATGCTCGGTGCCTACATCGCCTTTGACAAATCAGGTTTAATATTCTCAGACTCTTTCCTCTACAGTTACATGTTTGTGCATCACTTCTAAGGATTTTGACTTGTTTTTGCAGCGGAACAATACGAGTGGCTTAAGAAGGATCTCGCTAAATTCGATAGATCGGTAACTCCATGGTTGGTAGTTTCTTGGCATCCACCTTGGTATAGCTCTTACACAGCGCATTACAGAGAAGCCGAATGTATGAAAGAAGCTATGGAGGACTTACTTTACTCTTACGGTACCGACATTGTCTTCAACGGACATGTAAGACCCGACACATAAGCTGTCTCTTTATTTTCCCCTTTTAATTTGTTATAAGTGACTGTTTTTCTTTATGCGGAAACAATTTTTCAGGTTCATGCTTATGAACGCTCAAACAGAGTTTACAATTACGAGCTTGACCCATGTGGTCCAGTTTACATAGTGATCGGTGATGGAGGTAACCGTGAAAAGATGGCGATTGAGCACGCCGATGAACCCGGTAAATGTCCTGAGCCATTAACCACACCGGATCCAGCCATGGGTGGGAAATTATGTGCTTGGAACTTCACCGCGTCTGGTAAGTTCTGTTGGGATCGGCAACCTGATTATAGTGCCTTGAGAGAAAGCAGCTTTGGCCATGGAATTTTAGAGGTAACGGATAAAACCAACTCATAAACGCGTCAAAAACACGTTAGGGTTAGACTCTTAAGTTTAATAAGATTAAATTACTATGCAGATGAAGAACGACACATGGGCACTATGGACATGGTATAGGAATCAAGACTCGAGCAGTAAAGTCGGAGATCAGATTTACATTGTGAGAGAACCTGATCGATGTCCCCGTCGTCACAACCGCCTTCTTAACCATTGCTAAGCTCAAAGTTTAAATAAAAGTTTTAGCTTACAATCTCTTCCAATAAAAGAGTGAATCTTTTTGTCTACACTATTGAATGTAACAACCACGGAAATTTCTCCAAGAAAAAAAAAAAATTTCAAAATTTCTCATACAAAAAAAAGGGAGGGAAATCAAAGTTTTTAAAAATAGTTTCTAAAAGATCTCGAGGAATTCGAGGACGAAGCTGCTGCAAACGGGACAATGACCTTTCTGAGCCATAAGCTCTTTAGAGCAGAGCTTACAAAAAGTATGACCGCAAGGTGTGAAAGTGGCGCCTTTGATTTTCACCTGACAAACGCAACAGTTGAGCTCTCCTTCTCCTCCTCCGTGGCCATCTCCTTCTTCCTCGTAATTCTCATCTTCTTCGTCTTCTTCGTATTCTTCTTCCTCGTCCATGGCGTATCTTGATCCTGTTAATCCCATTTGCCGATCCGTCTCTTCCAATAGATCCATCAGCGACATCGTCTGCTTCGGCGCAGAAGCTGACGATGACTTCGCCTCTGCGTCTCCTGAACCATCCTCCTCGTTGTCGTCTTCGTCCTCATCGTCGCTTGCAGCTGCCGCAGCTTCTGCTTCCGCCGCTTCCTGCGCCGCAACAGCTTCTCTCGCCGACATCTGCCTCTCTTCCACGAACGTGACCACCGGATGAAGCCGTCTGTTATCTTCTTCCCCGTCTCCGTGATCTCTTACGGAATCGTGCCGTGATAACTGCGGCTTGAAGCTCCTCGACGGCGGTCCGTCTCCCGGGATGCTTACGTCAGCCAAATCGTCCGGGTTTTTACTCGACCCGACCCGCATTGAAGATCCGCGCGTGAACATCGCGCGTCCTGAAGAACCAGGTGGATCCGACATCGGAATAGCGTAGACTATATCTCGGACGTTGGTTAAACCGGCGGACTGTGATCGGAACGCTGCTCCAAGGTGTTTGGGATTAGGGATAAGGATATCCGAGGCGGGGATATGAAGAGACGAGGTCCAAGCAGAACCGGTTCGTTTGAGACGGAGTTTCTCTCGGAAAATCTGCCACGTGGTCCGGTCTTTGTGCCCTTCGTTTTGGTATTCCTCGCGTATGATATCGAAAAGCGTTTGGCTTGTTGTGCGGTGCGGTACAAGAGATTTTTGCGGCAAAGGCGGTGGCGACGGTGGGGATGATGGTATAACGATCTCGCCGCCAAGAACAGCGTCTAAAGTTAGTCCGGCTAACGAGTTACTACGGCTCTTTAACGCCGACATTTAACTCCACGCCGTCTCCCGCAACCTTTCTCCATCATCGGAGGTCAAATAATAACAAAAGTCAATACAGTAATTAAAAATGAATTCTTTCTTTCCGTACAAACTATTATGGAAATGTTACCTCTTGCATCGAATTTAAAGTGTGTTGAACATCGTTTTTGCTTAGATTGAAAATTCTAAATTTTGGGTAATTTGTTTGTTTTTTGTTTTTCCTTTTTCCTTTTGGATTGTCTATTAACTTTTAATCGCTAAGTTTTTTTTTTTCCTTGTCTCCTTAAATTGAGTTTTTGTGCGTGGGTGTGTTTTAAAATGGAGAACAAGGAGTAAGGGGGGGGGGGGGGGNAAAGAAAATTATCTAAATTAAGGATGATATTTCCACAATTTTTTGTTCAAAATAACTTTTCTTATTTACTATGACCAATGTGAATTAACAAGCTTCAGACTAACGCAGTTAACAGGTTAATGAAATTCGTATGATGAAGACAACAACCATAACTTTACCAAAAGAAGAACATACATTTGTATGTGAACAGAGTCTTCTATGCTAAGGAGAGTTTTCCTTGCTATTTGCCTTTCACAAAAGGCATAGTACACATTCACGATGTGAATTTCAAGTCCTTTGAAGTAAAACATTTCCAAACCATTAAGAAAAAACTGGTGGAAAGGGCTCTCGATTTGGATATGTATTTGTCAAAGTCTGAAAGCAGTTTTGGGAAGTACTTGGTGCTTATATCACTGAGGGTATTCTGAAGGATTTGAAGAATCACAACAGGCTTGTGCCTCTGCCGAGGCTTTTGTCTTCAGAGAGTGGAATAGAATTGATCAGCCTTGATCAATATGTGGAAACATTGAATCTTGGGCAAACTGAGAATTTCTACATCAATAAAGTTAAAGCTAAAACTACAGAAGGAGCAAATTTAAAACCAAAAAGCCTCAAACTCTTTTGAATAAGAATGTTGAAATTCTCTATGCTGAAGATTCTACATCACCAATAAAGGTGGTTAAATCTTACAAGAACATTAAATTGGTGGACATATCTGAATATTCAGTTAAAAGGTTTTTTTGTTGATCTTGTTAGGAGATATGAAAATTTCTTAAAACTATAGTAAAAAGAAGTTATATATTTAGTTATAATGATGCTGAACGCATTAAAAACTATATCTTAGTTTTAGGCGATTCATTATTTAGTGGAGGACTTGTTGATTTCTAGTATTTAGTTGGTGTTTGGAGTAAGGTTTCGAGTAAATTCTAGAATGAATTCAACAAACCATCGGTCTCTGATACTTTAATCACCACCTTGGTCCCTGCCTCTGTGATGCAACTTCAGATTAAGGCAGACAAGGTCTTCTACAACATTATTGGTCCCAGAATTACCAAGCTGAGATAATTTGGTTTGTGAGATAATAATAGAAAAAAATTCTTTGAGATTTTACAACAAAAGAGTCAATATGTCCGAGTGGTTAAGGAGACAGACTTGAAATCTGTTGGGCTTCGCCCGCGCAGGTTCGAACCCTGCTGTTGACGAAATTTTGAAACTTTTTTTGCAGTATAAACAGAAAGTAAATGACAAAGTTACCCATTAGCATCAATCTTTTTGCAATGAGGAAAGATCGGCCTCATTATCTTGTTGGACTACACAACCCAAAGCACATTTGGGTCTCGGCCCAGTCAAATGGTGTAAAAAAGGCACCGCAAAACCCTAATTCAAAATAGCTGCTCTGAATCGCATTTGTAAACACCCCGGAGTTGCAGACCAGCGGCTGATCAGAATTGGTTGAAAAATGGTGTCGGGGTCAGGCATATGCGCGAAGCGCGTAGTAGTTGATGCTCGCCACCACATGCTTGGTCGGTTGGCTTCTATTGTGGCGAAGGAGCTGCTCAATGGCCAGAAGGTTGTTGTTGTCCGGTGCGAGGAGATTTGTCTCTCTGGTGGACTTGTCCGTCAGAAGATGAAGTACATGAGGTTCCTCCGCAAGCGTATGAACACTAAGCCTTCTCACGGGCCCATTCACTTCCGTGCTCCCTCCAAAATCTTCTGGCGCACCGTTCGCGGGTTCGTTATATCAAATTCTTTCCCTATTGGTTTTGTGAATTTTGGACTGTGAATAGTGTAGCTTAGTAAGCCTGCTTGCCGTTTAGTAATGCAAAATGAAATAAGATTTTAATGGAAATGTAGTAACTCTGTATCGTTTTCAGTATGATACCGCACAAGACTAAGCGTGGAGCTGCTGCCCTTGACCGCTTAAAGGTCTTTGAAGGTGTCCCTACTCCATATGACAAGATCAAGAGGATGGTCATTCCTGATGCTCTCAAGTTTGTTCTTTTTCCCTTTCCTTTTCAATTTTTTATTTTCGGGTTCTTTAGTATCTATTTTACGTGTAGTAATTATCACCTATTAACGTCGAATCTTCTTCCTTGGTCAGGGTCTTGAGGCTACAGGCTGGCCACAAATACTGTCTGTTGGGCCGTCTTTCTTCTGAAGTTGGGTGGAACCACTACGACACCATCAAGGTATGTTTCACTTCATCTTTTAGATTCTCTTGTGTGCTACTCTCTTTTATTTGATGTGGAGAGCTTTCTGTGCCTGAACTGATGTTTTATAGTCAGGAAAAGCTGATTAACAACAATTGTTTTGTGGATAATATAATACACATACACCACATTAGTGTTTTTTTAGGATCTGTCATACGCATCTTAGATACGCATCCGAATGCACGTACTTACGTTAGAGGGGTAGATCATAAGCAAATGAATGTATGTTTGATAATATATGAGCAGGAGCTGGAGAATAAGAGAAAGGAAAGATCTCAAGTGGTTTACGAGCGAAAGAAGCAACTTAACAAACTCAGAGCTAAGGCCGAGAAGGTTGCTGAAGAGAAGCTTGGATCTCAATTGGACATTCTTGCACCTGTCAAGTACTGAATTTTGTCAGTATATTGTTTTTGAATGTTTCCTCAAGTTTTGCGTCGACCAGATACTGTTATATTACGAGGTTTTTTTGTATGCGATTTTGACTTGGTTTATTAGCTATTTACTCTGATACGCATAAACCAATATCATGATATCTTTTCTAAAACCGTTTCGTGGTTTTAATCTTCTTCTGCACGTAACTTAATTGACCAAGCGCAATAGCAAGTTAGCAACATTGAATTGGCGTGTCGTTCCGTTGATGAATAAAATTGATCAAATTTATGTAAAAATCGCATTAGGTTTGGATTATAAATACAAGAGGTGGATTCCGGAAATATGCACTTACGTGAGTTGTGACAACAAGCGTGGATTCTGGTTCCCATACGATCGGAGCGGATGGTGACAGAGCTGATTTTAAGTCCCAACGATCAGAGAATCAAATAAAAAGACCTCTTTACCTGAAATTTTACACCAGAAACTTTGAAAATCTATCGTTGGAGATGGCTGGCGATGGAAAAGTTTTAAATATGGCTGAGCTTTCTCAGCACAGTAGCCGCCAAGATTGTTGGCTCCTCCTTAATGGCAAGGTCCTCAAATCTCTCTCTCTTTTTGTTTTCTACCAGAAATTTGTCGGAACTCCCGATTTGGTCGAGTTTAAGTTTTGCGTAATTGCGGAAAACAGGTCTATGATGTGACAAAATTCTTAAGCGACCACCCTGGTGGTGATGATGTACTCTTGTCTGTCACAGGTAAAAAGCCAAAAGATTCATTTGAATTCATCTATCTCTATTAGTATGGTGGTGAAGTTATAATCCCAGTTTGATTTTCCAGGGAAAGACGCGACCAGTGAATTTGAGGAAGTGGGTCACAGTTCGTCTGCAAAAGCCATGTTAGATGAGTTTTATGTGGGTGACATAAACTCGACCAAAGCCAAAGACACTGTAACCACCACTAATTCGAATCTGACCAAGCAGTATCAGGACAAGAAGCAATCTGAGTTGCTATTGATTAAATTCTTTCAGTTTCTTGTTCCTCCTCTAGTCTTATGTTTGACTCTCTATGTTCTGTTCTATACACCAGGGCTTCTTCTTCTCCATGAGAATTGATTCGGGGGTTTCGAGGAAATCAAGACTTCTTATCACTGCATGGATTGTTGTATAAAGACATCTTATATCATAATTCTGAAAGTAACATTACCTTCGCTTCTTCGAAAACATGCAGAATTTGTTTTAGTTCTCACTTATCAGTTCTCTTCTCACTGTCATGCATTATGTTCCTTCTGATTTCCCGGATAGTTATATAAATATTGTCGTTGGGTCATGTATTTATGTATGCCCAGTAAATCGATAACACAGTTATTGTCATACGACATGGATAATAGCCAGAGCCCAAATATAGTTTAAAACAAATTTTCAAAACGACTTGAAAAATTCTTAAAAGAGAACTGATATTATATTACACAAAGAAAATATCTAAAACATAACCAGAAAGAGATTTTAGATTACAAATGAAAATTTAAACCGTTTTACAATTAGTTTTATAACTTAATTTTATTATAAGATAATTTTGGTAGCTTGGCAAATAAACAGAGTCGATAGAAAAGACTGTTGAAAAATATCTGTAGAGAAAAGATTATTCAGAGGAATGTAAAATGAGATAGAAAACCGGTAAGCCCAAAACGTGGCCCATATTATATCACATCGTCTCCTTCGCCGCGCATGATTCTCCAATTACGTGTCGAATCTTCTTAGGGTCACGATCTGAAGCCGATCGCTGCTGTAGAATCAGTTTCGTGCTGCGCAGATTCTCGAGTTTTCTCTCTCTCACTTGAGGTAGTGTTCGCGCTCCAATAACCATATTAAATTAAATGTCAATTCAGAATTTTTTGTTAGCTGATATTCAATGGTTATTGATCCAGATCTTTCCGATCTTTAGAAGAAAGTGATAAATCATCAACGGTGAGGGAGTTTCTCACTGGTAATTCAACCTCCCGGTAAGATCGTCTTGCTCGGAAAAGAATTGAGTGATAGATATAAGAAGGTGGGAATTGGGGAGTCCTAATATTGACGAGATCTAAACCGTAGTAGAAGAAGATCGTCTCCTAAGGTCAATACAGAAGTTGCCAATTTTGAAAGTTGAAGTAAAAGCTACCGATTCTCGGAGGCGGATCTGTCTAGGTTTGTACTGTGCAAGGGAACAAGTAGATGAGTTTTATCCCAGAGGATATGAGGTAGAAATCTAGGATTGTAATTGATCTGGTGCCTTGCTTCGAGAGTCTGCCTATAAGTTCCACAGCAGTTTTCAGGTGTTGAGAAAGCAATAATGAATTCGGAAAATCCGAATTTTCGTGCTAGGCCTCCGTTCTCCTCCTCTCCATTCGCATCTGCTCCGCCGCCAGGTGTTCCACCTCAATCTGGTGGACCAGAGCCGGTTGGCTTTAGACCACCTTTCCCACCAGCTGCTTCTCAGCCTACAAGGCCTTTCACACCTTCTGGTCCTCCTATGGCTCCACCAGTGGGTGCCATGAGGCCTGTGCAATCTCCTTTGGTTTCTCAGATTCCTGGGAGTAGACCTCCACCGCCATCGGCAAATTCGTTTCCTCCAACAGCATATGGTCCTCCTGGTGGGGCCTCTTTCCAGCGTTTTCCAACTCCTCCTCCTTTCTCGGGTATTCAAAACCCTCCTCCTAGTGGTCCACCACCAACTCAAACTCTTGCAGGTCACTTATCACCTTCGATGTCTCTTCGCCCACAGCAACCAATGGCGCCTGTGACAATGGGACCTCCGACACAAAGTATGACTTCTGGGTTACCTGGAGCGAATGCTTACCCCCCTGCGCCTGGATTTCAACAGTCGATGCCTCCCGTTACTCCGTCTTATCCTGGTGTTGGTGGTCCACCGCCATCTTTTCCTGGTTATCCCAGCAAGCAGGGTCCCCCGATGCCGTTCCAGTCTGCATCTCAGGGTCCTCAGTCGACAGTCTCATCATATCCTCCTCAGACAGGAGGTTTTGCTCAGCACCCAGGACAGCAGAACCTGCATCCAAGCTATGCACCTCCGACCAGCAACGTACAAGGCTTGGCTGAAGATTTCAATTCGCTATCCCTTTCAAATATTCCGGGATCGCTTGAGCCAGGAATTGATCATACCTCATTTCCAAGGCCATTAGATGGTGACGTGGAGCCAAACTCGTTTGCTGAAGCGTACCCCATGAATTGCCATTCCAGATATCTACGTCTGACAACTAGTGCTATACCAAATTCCCAGTCTCTGGCGTCGAGGTGGCATTTGCCTCTAGGAGCTGTGGTTTGTCCACTGGCTGAGGCTCCTGAAGGGGTTAGTATTCGTCAAGCAAACAATCAAGTCTTTTAAATCCTTTCCTGTTTTGATAATCTGGAACTTTTCACGTGCTACACATGAGACAAACATAACTTTTCCCTTATTTTGAAATTGTCGTTTATATCTGTTCAGGAGGAAGTACCACTCATTGATTTTGGCTCAGGTGGCATCATCCGCTGCAGAAGATGCCGTACCTATGTGAATCCTTATGTTACGTTTACCGATTCTGGAAGAAAGTGGCGGTGTAATATTTGTTCTATGCTTAATGATGGTAATTTTTCCGAATCTTCAGGATTGGTTTGTTAACCTAAGTGCTATAGAACGTCGTTGGTGCTTGAATATGCCTTGTCTAATGGTCGTGCAATTTCTTTCTCTCTGATTTTTTCTTCTTAATGGTCAGTTTTTTTCAGTTGTCGTTGTTTAATCTGTTTGTGCTTAAGTTGCGTTTTGTGATTTTCTCTCGTTTTCCTTGATGAGGAAGGGCTATCATCAGGGATCTTAGTAGAATTATCGAAAATGGATCAGGTGAAAGCTACAAGGAACTGTTTTTGGTGTTGTGTATGATCTTTTCTATCGTGGTGGAATGTTATCCTTGTCAACATACCTGTGTGTCTGATATGAACTTTTTCGCAGTCATCGGAATGTCCTTTTACTTTCCATAAACTATATGAGCGATGGCTCTATGTTCAGTATTTTCAGGCATATGGTTATAAGATGAATATTCACAGTTATGGTTCTAATTTCTTGTTCAGTTCCTGGTGAATACTTCTCACATTTGGATGCTTCTGGCCGAAGAATGGACATGGATCAACGGCCTGAGCTGACAAAGGGCAGTGTTGAAATAATTGCTCCAACAGAATACATGGTTCGGCCTCCGATGCCACCAATCTACTTCTTCCTCATTGATGTTTCAATTTCGGCTACTAAAAGTGGGATGCTTGAGGTAAGCATGTTGGATTTTAATGTTCCACCTTGTAGTTTTGTTGTGCATTAGAATTATTCTTCCTTAGTTAGTAAGAACCATTACATGCCTACGTACCGATCGATCTAGACGAGATTAGACACGCTCTCTTATTTAGAGACAATCAGTCCTGACGTTTAGATCTTACACTGATCCTTTTTTCTCCTTTGGCAGGTTGCTGCTCAAACGATCAAGTCTTGTTTGGATAACCTGCCTGGTTATCCCAGAACTCAAATTGGATTTATTACTTATGACAGCACTTTACATTTTTACAACTTGAAGGTAAGAGAATTGTAAATACGCAGGAATTTTTGTTCTGAAATACTTTAGCTTTTTTCATGTATTATTTTTGGACCTTGGCAATGCAGTCATCTTTGAGCCAGCCGCAAATGATGGTGGTTTCGGATCTAGATGATATATTTGTCCCATTGCCGGATGATCTCCTTGTCAATCTATCTGAATCTAGAAATGTAGTGGAAGCCTTTTTGGACAGTCTTCCTCTGATGTTTCAAGATAATGTCAATGTTGAATCGGCTTTTGGTCCAGCCCTCAAAGCGGCGTTCATGGTTATGGTTAGTTACTATGCTGCCATGTCAAATGAAAATCACATAATTCATTGGATGTTAGTAGCCTATATAGTACCTCATCTGGAATTTGTATCAGTTTGTAGTTGACTCTGTTTTCTCACTCTATTTCAGAACCAACTTGGTGGCAAGTTGCTAATTTTCCAGAACTCGTTACCTTCTCTTGGTGCTGGGCGGTTAAAGTTGCGCGGAGATGATCCTCGTGTCTATGGAACTGACAAAGAATATACTTTAAGAGTAGCTGAAGACACCTTCTATAAGCAAATGGCTGCCGATTGTACCAAGTTCCAGATAGGAATCAATGTTTATGCATTCAGTGATAAGTACACTGATATTGCCTCCTTAGGTACGTGAACGTTAATGGTTATCAATGATGTTTTATTTTCAGGGGTTTGGAGTCAATGGGTAATAGTGATGGTCAATGGGTCTTAGTTTTATGTAGTAAAATGCATTGGTTTGTGTAGGGACTCTGGCAAAATACACTGGAGGACAGGTGTACTACTATCCAGGCTTCCAATCATCTATTCATGGAGATAAGTTAAGACACGAGCTGGCTAGAGACCTTACAAGGGAAACTGCGTGGGAATCTGTTATGCGAATAAGATGTGGAAAAGGTTTGTGATACAATATTCATTTGTTTTACCTGTTATGTCACTTAAGATTTTCTATATTCGTTAATATGCTACATGCGATCTTATATATTTTGGCATGCAGGAATACGTTTCTCGTCCTACCATGGGAACTTCATGCTAAGGTCTACTGACCTGATTGCTCTTCCTGCTGTTGACTGTGACAAAGCATATGCAATGCAGCTAAATCTGGAAGAGACATTGCTAACAACCCCGACGGTGTATTTCCAAGTTGCTTTACTGTATCCTTGAATAGTTGATATTTAAGACACACTTGAGTTTGAAGTTTGATTTTCGGCTAGTACAACACATCATGTGGTTTTAGTAATCCTTAACAGAAACTAAGATATACTGCTTCTTGCGGAGAGAGGCGTATAAGGGTACACACAGCTGTTGCACCAGTGGTTACAGATCTTGGAGAGATGTATAGACAAGCAGACACCGGTTCCATTGTCTCTGTATATACTAGATTAGGTAGGATACATTCAATTTTTTCCCAGTAGCATCATATGTTACTTGGATACTATTTCATGGCCGTTTTAATTCTGCAGCAATTGAGAAAACTTTGTCCTCAAAATTGGATGATGCACGGAATGCTATACAGCAAAAGATTGTTAAAGCTCTGAGAGAGTATCGTAATCTTCACACGGTGCAGCATCGGTTGGGGTCTAGATTAATATACCCAGAGTCTCTGAAGTTCTTGCCATTGTACGGATTGGCAATTTGTAAGTCCACTCCTCTTCAAGGTGGACCTGCTGATGCTTCACTTGACGAGCGCTGTGCGGCCGGCTTCACCATGATGGCTCTGCCTGTCAAAAAGCTGTTGAAGCTATTATATCCCAGTTTATTTCGTGTCGACGAGTGGCTCTTAAAGGTTTGTGCATCTCTATCTCAATGGTCATTACTAAACATCTTTTTCTCAGAATTTTTTTAATCATTTATGAAATTACGTGTTTGCAGCCATCAGCAGACATTGATGACCTTAAGGACGTGCTAAGGAGATTGCCTCTGGCTGCAGAGAGTTTGGATTCTAGAGGCCTTTACATTTATGATGATGGTTTTCGATTGGTTTTGTGGTTTGGCCGGATGCTTTCACCTGACATTGCTAAAAATCTTCTTGGGGCTGACTTTGCAGCAGAGCTCTCAAGGGTATGCTTTTTATCTACATGCATCCTTACATATGAATTTATGAACGGGCATGCAATCATAGATACTATGCTTGTTTCCTTGCATATGAATATATGAACCAGCGTTGCTTCTAATAATTTATATGCATCGAAACTGGTTTCTTGCTTTTGAAGTTTTTATAAAATCACAATATGTGTCTTTCTTCTGGGTTGGACTTAAGGTTACACTGCAAGAGCAAGAGAATGGGATGTCGAAGAAGCTAATGAAGTTGATAAAGAAAGTGAGGGAGAATGATCCGTCTTATCATCCCATGTGTTTCCTAGTAAGGCAAGGAGAACAACCCCGAGAAGGCTTCCTCCTCCTCCGACATCTCATTGAGGACCAGATGGGCGGTTCGACTAGTTATCTTGATTGGATTCTGCAACTTCATCGCCAAGTCCAGCAAAATGCGTAATAGTTCGTAATGGTAAGAAGCCTTCATTCCATGTCATAGTAATACATGCTTAGAGCCCTCAAGGTCACATGTACAACGCATCTTACTAAGCGGGTATTTTCTTCTTCTTCTTTTTTTGTTTCTTGTTTCCAGACAACTTGGGTGAAAAAAATGCGCCTCTCTGTACCATTAAAGAACTCCTGAGGTCAAAATATTCTTCTGAAGCCGTTTATGGTATCACAGGTAAAAGTTGCGGGATCATTGCGGTCTGCTTCTTGGGCATGATGTGTTGTTTTGGAAAATAAAGAAGCACTACCTTGATTTTTCTTCATTTGTTTTCTATAGAACTTTTCTCAAGTCCAGGCTTTTATTTGCCTTAACCAGAATGGTTTTTTCCTAAGATTAGACGTTTTTGTTTTTCTTCTGTTGGCCTTTTTTTTTGTTCTTTCCAATTTTTCTCGTCCGTCTGTATCAGATTTATTTTGGGAGTTAACAATCTGTCGTAATCAGGGATATTAAGAAGAAGATTGCTTCTGTTGATAGTATTATTTTATGATTATGTCTTTGATTCCATGAAGAAGGCGACTACATAGTTATACAGAGAATGGAAATCAATTAGCAAAGGAGAATGTTAGTTTTATAAATACAAGTGATACAATCTGTTATCCTTGTAAATTGATGGTGTCTAATCTTTTATGAGGTTTACGATTAAAAAAGTCGTTTCTGTGTCCTCCGAATTTCGAAAGTGTTTTTGGCAGTGTACATAAGCAACTAGACTCTATTTGAAGTGTGAAAAATGCGAAGAAGCTTCTATAATCCTGTAACGTTTTTTTCATTCAAAGATTCTGGTCGGTCGAACCGGAACCGTTTGGTTAGGAGAAGAAACGTGTCAATATCTTATTGGGTAGTACTTTCTAGAACGGTATAGAAGAGAAAAGAGTCCGTGTGGGCTCACGTTGCCTATACGACGCCGTGTATGAATCTTCGAATCTCCCAGTCGCTTGCCTTTATAAACGTCTCTGAACCATTGCTTTCGAAGAAAGTCTTCCGATTTGAGCATATCGACAAATTTGTTTCCGAGCTTGCTGGGGAAGAAAGAGCGGCGTTTTGCTTTACCTCGTTTTTGTATGTTACCTCTCCCTCGTTTATCGCAATCTATTTTAGCATCCATATTTAGCATCGTGGTTTCTGGATTTGTTCGTTTCTAGATTTGGATTTTCTATTCGCGGATTCTCCCATTTTTGATTCTCGTACGGAATTGTTTCTGGATTTGGCTTCGAAATTCTTACTTGCGGAAACTCTTTTTGGAGGAGGTCTTTTAGTTTTCTAGGAATCGCATTTGGTCGTAGCTAAGGTCTAGATAGATCTGTTCGATTGCAAATCTCGTGCGGGAATATTGATCTTGAGCTTTCTAATTTTCTTTTTCAGGTAGTTAATTCGTTTCGCGGATACTTAGAGTTTTGTATTGGAGAATGGCTGAGGTACGATCTCTTTTTCATCTCTGTTTTGAAGTTAGTTGCGTTGTTTCGTTGTTACTTTGATTGAATTGGTGAATCTGTGATATGGCAGGAGGCGCATAAGGTTACGTTGAATGTCTATGACCTTAGCCGAGGCTTGGCACGCCAGCTCTCTGCATCTCTTTTGGGAAAGGTTATCGAAGGTGTCTGGTGAGTTATCTCTCTTGGACATATTCTTACAATTTACAATATATGAAATCTGTATTTAATTGGCTGCCCATTTTCTTATTTAGCTTACTTTTAATTGAGGCGTTTAACCACTTTACTCTGTATAGTTGCATCAACTTCGTCCATAGTCAGTCGCAGAACAGGGTTGCAGTTTAACCCAGTTTAGATATTGGCATGTTCGTATGTCTGCGTCAAGAATTAACATCTGTTGATTGTGTATACGCCTCTGCTTACCATTGTTGCTTTGTATCGTTTTCTTATTTAAGAGTTTTCTTCTTCGCTGTGTAAGCCGGTATAGTAACATATGAGGTATGATGCATCCCTTTCTCAGGCATACGGGAATAGTTGTGTATGGAAATGAATACTTTTTTGGAGGAGGAATACAGCATTTGCCTGCTGGAACGACCCCGTATGGAGCACCACTGCGAACGATTGAGTTGGGTGAATCACATGTTCCTAAAGATGTATTCGAGATGTACTTGCAGGAGATCAGTCCTCGTTACACTGCTGAATCCTACAACTTGCTCACTCACAACTGCAACAACTTCAGCAACGAGGTCTCTCAGTTTCTGGTTGGTAAAGGTATTCCAGACTACATTCTTCAGCTTCCCAGTGAGGTCATGAACAGCCCGATGGGTGGTCTTCTAAGTAAGTAGCTGATAACTTGCAATCCTTCCTTGCACCTGTTTTGCTTTACTTCTCTCTCTCTCTATGCTGATCTAATTTCATCTCCTCGTTTGCAGTGCCTATGATACAGAACCTCGAATCAACTCTACGAGCCGGCGCTGTTCCTAATGCTCCCCAGTTTAGGCCTCAGCCACAACCTTTTGTAGCTTTTAGCAAGGATGAAGGTCCAAAACCATCGAACAAACCTAACGAGAATCAATTGAAATCTGAGAACGCGTCCAAGTCTGAGGATGCCAAGCCCTCAGTTCCAACTGAAAAAGTGTCACCCGTCGCTCAAGCTTCTTCTAGTAAAGAGAAGGTGAAGGACCCACTGGGTGATGCTAGGACCAAGATTCAGGAAGAGATTACCCGTGAATTTGCAGCTCTCATGGCACAAGGCACACTAAGAGCAAGTGAAGCAGCCGCTATGGCGACGAAAAGAGTGATGCAAAAGTATGGACATCTCAATGTAGCTGCTTAGTCTAATAAAACAGATGAAACCGTTTATTTTGCTATTGTATTCAAACTCATAATCTTGAACGATTTTATTACTATTTTGCCAGCTACATTCGTATATCAATGTTCAACGATTTACAGACTAATCACAACAAAAGAGAAAAATATCAGAACACAAGGGAGCAAAAATATATAAGCATTGTGGCTATTGAATTTGGACCAATTAGGACACTAGGGTCTCTGAGGAATCTACTACTATGCTATCCGACACAATCTGAGGAGGATCTGTGGACGAAGTTCCAGGTTCTAACTCAATAGATGTCTCTTTGGATCTGCAAAACATCTCTGCAGGAATATTGATGCCTGCGAAGCCAACCATCACAGCTGCAGCACCAATGTAGTCGGTGAAGCTTGGTTTGTTCCCTGACAAGCTGTCTACAATGGCTGCCAATGGTACCTGAATAGTTAGCCCAGCCGTCGCCACTGTGGTTGTTGTCAAAAGTACTGCCTTTGCCCAAAGATAGTCACTGAGTACATTATCTAACAAACCTGAAAACGCGAAACACATCATTCAAATCAGCATTCCAACATCAAATCCTAACATACTACTTGCACCATTAAATCCTGTTGTTATGAACTAGAACAGAAGTGAGACAGTCTCTTCTACTTTACAAATCAGAATATTAGGGATGGGGTTTGCATACCTTTGCCAACCACCAGACCCAACTGTTTCAAGGTTAGTGCGTTGAAGCGTTCTCGCTTTGTAAAGTTGAGTATTAGAGCAGCAGGTAGGAAAATGAAGAAGTTGAAGAGACCTAGAAAGCCGAGGAGCTGAGCCATACTGAAGCGGCCGCTTCTTTCATCATCGTCTGGAAGCTTTTTGCGTATAAGAGTGATGTAGACAGCGTAAAGTGCCGCTGAGATCAGAGAAAGAATATCTCCCAGAAGAGGGTTTTTAGCTGTTGCAGTTGAGTTGGATTCTGAATCACCCAGACTCACAATTATGGTCCCAGACATACAAAGAAGAACGCTGAAGAGTTTCAACCACGTGAACTTTTCTCCCAAGAATATTAGTGATACAAGGAAAGTGAAAAGGCTTGATGCACTGCTTAAGATAGTATTTGACTGCACAGTTCACACAAAATGAAAAAGTCTCAAGTCAAGCATAAAACTTGTTTCAGAACAGAGCAGCAAGAATGAAAGTTTTCCATGTTCTCACCGTAACTGTCGTGTACTTGAGAGAGAGATTAAAAAAGAGCTGTGCCAAAAACCAAAACGGACATATCACAAGGCTAACTTTAGCAACTCGCATCCGTGTCCAACGTCCCTTCTCATCTAACCCTTTGCTACAAATCCCACCGGTTTCACCATTAACATTGACACTACCATCAATCTCAAGCTCTACACTTTCCAATCCAGATTCAATCCCATTAACATCCTCACTAACTCCCTCCTCTCTAGAAACAACCCCTGATCCTTCAGTAGCATCTGATTTAACACCAGAAACAACATCTTGCCCGAGCAAAACAGCCTTCTCTGATTCGACCAATTCAAGTAAATGAGACCTTTTGTTTCTCCAAAACAATATACTCCCATATGCATCTTCCAGATAACGACCGATCTCAAAAAGGGGAAGATAAACGACGAACAGCGAATTACAAATGAAAGTGATCAAGAACGGAGACACGCCAGCGTCCACCACAGACTGGACTACAAAGCTAGCCGCAATCCAAATCGTGGCAACAGCAAATATGTATATCAGCCCTAATACCCATCTCCAGACCTTACTTGACATATCTCTTCGAACCCCAATTAGTAACAAGATGGTCAAAACAAAAACTTGAGCTCACGGATCTCACGTATCAAGATCAATGATACATTGCACAGCATGAATCAAAGGTCTCTTCCAATGGAGGGATACAAAGAGCGTAAACGAGCCGATAGAGATCTAGCCAAACCAATTGATCGAAAATCGGGGCAGCATGCGAAGGTGAGTTACCTTCACACCGACAGATTTTGAGATCGGCGATCCTCGGCGTATAGTTGTTCAATCAATGGCGATTCAAAGCGGAATCAGAGAACCAGCGCGAACGAGAGGAGCGAGCGAAAGAGAAAAGTTTGGCGGATGTTTTCAGCTTGAATATGGGCTTTCTTTTCGGCCCAACTTTGGTTTTCTTATTAGCCCAATCATGTTTAAGGCCTTTTAGGTTTATATATACTGACGAGACTCAGATAACCCCTATTTTAAGAGTTTCGTGTTGTTTTGCTTTCGTCACACGCTTTGAGATACATTTTCAAAGGAACGTTGGGTTGATTGGACCTTTGGATAGAAAAGTTTGCTAGTTTATACAGGAAAAATTGCTTGGAAGAGTCTGGTGATTATGTGTTGCTATATAAATGTTCTTTATGACCTTCCATGGACACAAAAGCTATGATTATGAATCTTTTAGACTACAAAACAAGAAGTTAATTGTAAAATAAAGGTTATCGACGTGCAAATCTTAAAAACAAGAGTAGAATCCATAAAAAATTTGCATTCTCGAGCTATGAAACCCCAGCTGGAATATACACATTGAAATAAAACAGAACATTACAACACAAAGAAGAAGGTAACAACTTCTATCACTATTCTCTGAAACTTAAAAAACGAAAGCCAAAAAAGAAAGAAAGAAAAGAACCAAATCCAAAGTTTAAATCAAGAAGACAAAAAGATGTAAATATTAGAATCAAGAAGCACTTGGGTTTCGGGAATGTGCTGCACTTGGGTTCCGGGAATGTGCCGCACTTGGGTTGCGGGAATTTGCTGCACTTGGGTTCCGGGAATGTGCTCTCGAAGCAACTCCCCACTCCATTGCCTCTGCCACGGCTCTTTCCCGTTCCTCAGCCGCTGCAGAATCCTCACCGGACGTTCCAGCCGACGGCTGAGGAGGAGGAACATCGTCGTAGTGTGGAACAGAGATAGAGCCATCAGGAGCGGTTCCCAAGAAACCGAGAGCGGTTACGACGTCGCTTATGAGTGGCCGTACCGTTGCCTCTTCCTGTAAACACATTGCCGCGACCGCCACGGCCTGGTTAAGTGCTTTCTCCGGGAACACTCCTTCCAGACTTGGATCCGCTAACTCCGGGAATCTACTCGGTTCTTTGAACACCGGTTGTGCCTACAAACCACACAATAATTTTAATGTTTTAAGTTGAGATCTTTTTAGCAAGCCGTTTAACAAATGGAGGCAAATCACAAGTGTTTTTCCATGCAAAGTTAATTAATGTCCATTTCACTGAAGATATTGTAGCCAATCACAAGTCGTTTTTTCGGTTACTGTAAAGTTTAGATTTTCCAAGAATTCGACGCCAACAAGTCTTCTTTTCAATGTATAGTTGGGATCTTTTTAGAAATAAACCTTTTAAGCAAACTGAAGCCAAAGGGTGTTTGTTCATATATAATCTTAAGAGAAAGAAAATAAAACTCACCCAAGTCACTAGATTCTGTTCATCTTTGGGTCTGGTCGTATCGATGACTCTTCGACCAGTTATCAATTCCAACAACACAACTCCGAAGCTGTAAACATCAGATTTAATGGTTAACTGACCGGTTCTCTGATACTCTGGAGCACAGTACCCGTAAGTTCCCATAACTCTGGAAGACACATGTTGTTTGTCCCCGACAGGACCTAGCTTTGCTAGCCCAAAGTCGGATAACTTGGCATTGAAGTCACTATCCAAAAGGATATTAGCTGCCTTGAGATCTCTATAGATCACCGGAGGATCTGCCTTGTCGTGCAAGTATTCAAGACCCATTGCGGCTCCTAGCGCAATTCTAATCCTTGTGTCCCAATCCAACGGTACTTGGTCCGGTGTTAGATCTGAAAGCATTTCGATTAAAAATCAAATAATTGTACTAATCCAATAAAATAGTCAATTCCGATCTTTAGTTTTGTAAGTTTTACCTAGGAGATGATCTTCGAGCGAACCACGAGACATGTACTCATAGACAAGAAGTCTCTGATCTCCATCAGCACAATACCCAATGAGATTCACGAGATGCTTGTGATGCAAAAGACTTAACATCAACACTTCCACGATGAACTCTTTGTTCCCTTGCAGCCCATTTCTATCTAATTGCTTCACTGCCACAATCTGAATTCAAACACAACCATTAGAAAATTCTTGAGAGATTTGTTGTATATAAATGTAGAAACTGAGATCATGAAGGCTATATCATATACAAAGTTCATCAAATTATAACGTATTTAAGTGTCATAGATTGATTATGTACTTATATTACTAACTAGTTAAACCAAAATAGGAGATATCTTTTTCACATTTAGAGATTATCTCCAAGAGCGTTTTAGCTATTCCATCATCAAACTATTGATATTCTTTTCATCTGGCCAACTGGTCAAATTAAACTCGAGAAAGATCTTTAAACTAGTTAGTGCTGACCTTGCCACATTTTTCGAGTTTTCCCTTGTAAACCCTTCCGAAGCCGCCTTCACCGATCAGACATTCTTGTCTGAAATTCTTGGTCGCAGTAGCTAGCTCCCTGAAGGTGAATGTTTGCGCAGCAATGTTGTTCGTCACTTCTTTGTTTGCATCATTGTTCTTGTTCTGCTCATTTCCAGTCTTATTTGGAATTTCTGCAAGGACCAAAAATATTACTAAATGTAGACTTATAAACCCTAATTGTATATACAAATTGAAAAATCTGAAAAATTGTATAGATTTTCTGAGCTTACCAGGGTGTGTTTTGTTGATGTCTCTACCGGTCAACTCACCATTTCTCCGGCCGCTGTTATCTGAATCTTTGGGAGTTTTTTTCTTTTCATGGAAATAAAAGCATGAAAAGCAATTCATTCTTCTTTAATTCCCTTACGAAGAACCCTTTATCAGAAGAAAACTTCGATCTATCTTTATTCTTTTCCTTCTTCAACAATTCTGATTAAATATCAATTATGACATAGACTAAAATGCCTGCGTTGACAAGAAGAAAAAGTAATGATATTTTCAGATAAAGAAAGAATTATCTGGAAAATAAACGTGGGTTTGTTGACAGAAAGCAAAGCAGACCTTAGATTCCTTCAAAAACAATGGTTGCTTCTATCCCAAGAAACCCTTAGGGTTTTCCCTTTATCTTCACCTTAATATGTTTTATTATCGTCAAGATCTAACAAAACCCAGATCAAGAAAAATTGAAATCAACACCAAAACCGTCGGGATCCGAAGCGCGGAAGAGACTCCGAGAAAATTGGAGGGAGAAAACTGGATTTTTCAGGTTTAGATATCTGAATTTCTCTTAATATAGACAATTAAACTACTGTTTAATTTAATGTAACAAATATGAAAAAATGGGGTCCATATCTCGTTGCTCTCATGTTTGTGTGCCTCACATTTCTCTAAGAGTTGTTAATTTCGTATGCAATTTGTATTTAAAAAATAAGGTAACCTCCCCCAAAAATGTCTTGGAGATTTTAAACGAATAAAGAAGTTTAAAATGACATGGAGACCATGAAGTGAATAAAATAGATGCAACAAAAGGGTTGGATGTAATGTTGATGGTGGCACGAACTACAGATTTTAAAAATAAGAATGCAAATTATTGTAACATTATTATTCCCAAAATCTCTTTAAAAATTGCGAACCAATTAAATAAGATTAAATAGAAGCAGGAGACCTGGAAATGACTGGGTAATGATGATTTCTCTTCGTCTCTTTTGTTTACAAAATCAAGTCAACAATCTTCTCTATGAGGCTCTTGCAAATACGATTGAGATTGATATATTCATTAGGAGGAAATAATTTTCTCCTCCGGTATCTATCAACCACACATGAAATAAATTGAAAAACCCTTCATATGTAGTATTTACTATTGGCAGTGCACTCCAAAGAAAAATGCTATTTTCTTTAGATACTTTCAAAATTCTAACAAAAACAATTGGCCGACCAATAATTCTGATGTTGAATAAATTGTGACCCATTACATAAAATTGGGCCAACCAATAATATCGTTTATCTAGTAATGTCACAAACTTATGAATGTCTCTTTTAACTCGCGAATGAAAACAACGCATCCGTATTGTTTGCACGCGTGGCTCTATCGTCGTCAAAGAGAGACATTGATCTGAGCAGAAGAATCGGTCAAAATTACGTCTCTTGAGTTATCGGCTTTTGGGTGATCCATCGTGTCAAACCTTATACGCACATGCATCGGCTTCAAGAAGACAATATCTCTCACTTCTCTCTTTGACTTCAACAACAGCTTCACAAACAAATCTTCATCCATAGTTGTCATGTTCCTTGCTGGCTTTAAAATATCTGCTATTCTTCTCGCCAGCTCTTCCTGGCTCGCACCTTCTGTCTCTTCGTTCTTCGCCAGTCTTAAATACAAAGCTGCATAAACAATCAGCTGCACAAACCCGACTCGAAAAAATTATATTTTGTTTATGAAAGTAGTAAACTTTGACTCTAGTTGATGCTTAAACCACGGTGTTAGAGGCGTGACAGAGGATTCTAGGCATACCTCGCTTGTGCCAGGACTCGTATTGACAGAGCAATCGATACGTATCCGTCCATCATCTTCACTCTCGACCTCAGAAATATCTTCTTCTTCTTGCTCTACCTCTTCCTCAGCTGATTCGGGGGTCGCTATTTCTTTGGCGAGGCTGTCTAATTCATCATACCATTGTTGTGAGACTCCAACCTGCAAGTCATGCAAACAAAAAACTTCTGAGCCGCCTCGGGAACTAAACCAGAGCAAAAGTGAATGTAATTCTTTTAAACCTTTTCAGAAGGTTCCACTGCACTTCCAGCATTTGAGACTTCAGTTATTGAGCCTCTTGCCTGTCGCCAGATGCAGCTTTCTTGTACCGGTTCAACAAGCTCCGTGCATTGAGGAATCTCAATGTTCAACCGTATGCTAATTTTACCTGTTAAAATCAATAAAAGTAGAATCAGACCGGATGAATAGATTTTCGGTTAGATCAAATGTCAAAACCATCTTCATGCTGCAGCTATTGTCAAAACATTAGGGTTTGTCTAGCTAATCGCACCTGGCAATAACCGGAGTTCATGATAATGGCTGAGGTGTGCTTCCTGTACTCCGTTAGCTCTGTTTTGTTTTAGCCCATAAGAGCAAATAATCAATTAGTAAGTTTCAGAAAAAGAATAATGCTCTTAATTGGAAAAGGATGTTGAGAAAGAAATCACTAACAGATTGAAAACTCTCTCCAGCGGAATGGACAACCAATACGGTAACCCAAGGATCCCGATGTTTGAAAACTGTATGCTACAGCATGCTCCAGACTCTCTATTGAGCTTCAACACCCTCTGACCAGCTTCATACAAACAAATGGGTTAGTTAGTTGATGCACAGAAATGAAACAATGTAAACAAAGCTGTGATCAATCAGTTTGTTTTACCTATATCTGTCATAACAATCTCGTCTCCAAATTCAGAGAAAGAAGACAAAAGGGCAGCACCAGGCTGTTCCTTGCATGAGGTTATACCCTCATTTTGCTGTTGCAACCAAGTAGAAGGCAAATGTTTCAAGACTGATAGCTTCTCCGTGATCAATTCCCCACAGATCTCCATTATCCCCGGAAACCCTTCAGATGTGGATAAATAATTATATGTTAGATACGATAGGTCAACAAACCAAGTACCATAAAACGGAAAAAGAAGATGCCGATTCTCATATTTAACCTTCCACGACTTCTTCGATCTCTCCTGAAGCTAAATTAATTATCCACAACTTCGAAAAGCTGAAAAATTATGACAAAACTATTAGGCTACGAGGGAAAAAAAAAGAGAGAATGAGCTTTCTCTAACGTTATCAAGCAACCACTTTAACAAGTATCTTAACCTTTTGTTAATGACTAAAAGACTATCATCATCGCGCTTCAGTATATGCCATGGAAACATCAGGGAGCGAGCCTCAGATTCTTCTGATTTGGCATCAATATCAACTGTTGTATCATCATCTTTTCCAAGACCCATTTTCTCCATTATCCAAGACCATAAGCCACCACTCTTCTTAATGACCCTTGGATATACCGTTTCCAGGACCCGCGTCTTCATATTTGCTCTTCTAATGGCATGATTCTAAGTCAAAGAATGGGGAAAAGAAGGAAATAAAAGGAAAAACAATCTTAACATGAAATCATTCAATGCCACAATCAATGATCACAATTTTGCAACTTCTTCTAGGAGTCATACCTCAGAATCTACAATGTAAAGGCAATCCTCCTCTTCGTCATAAAGGGTCGCCGCAGGACGTAACATCTTTACAGATTCAAATTCTCCATCCTCAAAACCTGGGAAACAACCAATCTGAAATAAAACATTGTCTTGAAGTTTAGCTTTGTTAAACAAGTAGCTCCACATGAACTTTTTCTCTCTAAAAATTCGCTACAAGATAAAATTGATAATCTATACTTTTCTAAATGTGACTCAGTTCACTTACACAGTCTAAAACCTTCCCACTATTATCGAATACAATAATACGATGATGGTTGCTATCAGAAAGAAAGAGACAATCTCCAGCTTCGTCTGCAGAGATACAACCTGTCACGGAGAATGTCACACACTAAGAGTACTTAGAGAGTAGATCATAGAGTAGCATGAAAGATAAGATGTAAATTCCAGATAAAACTCAAAAAGAACAAAAGAAGAGAAGTTTGAAGATATATACCTGGATAGTAAAGAAACAAATCCTGCAAGAAAGAAGAGAAATGTGATTCCTTGATAGCCTCAGCCTGTTTCGACCAAGTGTTTGTGAAAAGTTTGACGGACTTGGATTTCTCAGTATCTTGAGTGAGGCTGTCAAGAGCTGGAGAAGAGGACAAGAGGAAGAAACCAGAGTACGCAGTTAAGGACGGAAATCAAGAGAATTATTAGATGCTTTCGCCTTCTTAGATTCTGAGGAAGATTGAAGGTATGAAGCGAAGACTATTCAATAGCTAAAAGCAGCCTAGAGCAGCAATATAAAATTCTTTCTTCTTTAAAAGGTGAACATGGAACAATAGCTATGGCATTGCTAGAGAACATTTGTAGTGAATGTAGGCATACCTTTAGCTACAGACGCGATATCCAGATCCTTGTCTTGGTAGATTAAAGGATTCTTAAAATCTCTAAATACGAAGTAGCGTACTTCTTCTCCACTTGACTAAAACAAGTAGCAAAACATTCGATTCAAATCGACAAATAAGCATATAACTCGAGAGAATAACATACAGATATGTAATATACAACAAAATGGCTCTTTCTTGGAGATACGATATTTACCTTTGGAAATTCTTTCTCAGAAAGTAGTACGGGAAAAGTAAGATATTCTTTCACAATCAACTCAGCTAAAGCAGTTCGGTCATCAGTGATTCGAGCTGGATCACTGAAGTGGATGCCCATGAAACAGACACCAGGAGACCTTAAAAAGAAGACCCAACAAAAACTCAGCCATAAACCCTTTTAAGTTGCCATGGTGGTTTCAAAAAATTAAACAAAGAAACTTTCTTAAACCTCTGCTGAAGCAACTTCAGTTTCTCAAAAAAACCACACGGATCACTCGTTCCGTTAAGCAAATGTCCAGCGAGAACTACATAAGTTCCTTTGTCCTTGAAAAGCTGTTTATTCTCAATGTCACGATTCAACCAATGATGGGAAGGACCTAAAAGAAGTTCAATTAACAACACAAAGAGATGTCTCAAAGCAGATGACAGAACGAGTAGTAACAAGCAGTACCTTCAAGTTTATCAAGTGAAGCTCTAATAAAAGAGAGTAAATCAACATGTGGAGAAGAGGAGGAGGAAGAAGCTCGAGATACTCGTTTAACTGATGCGAATCTGAAAGAGACTGCCATATACAAATTAGAAAAATGGACCCAGACTCGAAAGGACTGCTCGAAAGTAATCAATCGAATTACCCGCGAGAAAAACATTGTCCGACCAATGTGTTGGACGCAATGTTCATGTCTCTATCTAATGAAGGAGCTACACAAGTGGGTGGAGTAGCAATGGGTCGCCGAAATCCCCCGTGAATATTGCCTAGTCAACAAAAACACAGCTAAAAGTCTTAACTTGGTGAAAACGCAGAAAGCTTAGACTCGAAGAAGACGACCCGAACCTGAGATGATCCGAGAAGAAAGCCATGAAATTTTCTTCAAATGGAGGCTTCTGAGAGACATTCTGTATCGTGGCTTCAATTCTCTTAGCTCAGCGAATTTTCAGGAATCTGAAGATTTTACAAGGGTTTAACCGCCAGCATCAAGCCGGCGGGATCTTTGGCAAAATATCACAGTTTTAGTCTTTCAGGCAAACCGGTAGAAGCAGTAGAGAGGTTATACCATTTGGAAAAGTAAGTCTCAAGGCTATTATGTTTTATACATAACCGTAGCACATCGGGGTGGTGGCGCAGTTGGCTAGCGCGTAGGTCTCATAGCTATCTGAGTAATCCTGAGGTCGAGAGTTCGAGCCTCTCTCACCCCAATATTTCTTTTATATTTTTTTTAAGTTTCACTCAAAACAGAGTCGGGTCGTGGTCTAAATCCATCTAATAGCAAAACCCTAATTGCCGCCGATATCTTCTTCTTCATCTACTCTTCTCCATAAACCCTGTTCTTCTTCTAACCTCCTCACTTTTTCTTTTTCGCTTCGCTATGGTGAAACGGAGTAAAAGTAAGCTAAATCTCTCAATCGAATCGAATCAGGATAGTTTTGGTAGGTCTTTATTGATTTGTTTGATGTTGTGATTGTTTTGCAGAGAGCAAGAGTAAGAGGGTGACCTTGAAGCAGAAGCACAAGGTCCTGAGAAAGGTGAAGGAGCACCACAAGAAGAAGGCCAAGGATGCTAAGAAGCTCGGGCTTAACCGTAAGCCAAGAGTAGAGAAGGACCCAGGCATCCCCAATGACTGGCCTTTCAAGGAACAGGAGCTCAAGGCTCTAGAAGCTCGACGTGCCCGTGCTCTCGAGGAGATTGAACAGAAGAAAGTCGCCCGCAAAGAAAGGGTATCATCTTTCTTAAAACTTTGTTGCTCATATATCTGTGTTCTTCGATTTGATGTCACAATTGTTAAAGACAATTCCTTTTGATGTTCTGGGTTTTGGTTGATTGATAAAGGATATTCTTTTCTTGTAATAATTATTATCAAGTGTTGTTTTGTGTTCTGATCTCACTTTCTAAATGCATTTCAGGCTCTAAAGAGGAAAGCTGGTTTGCTTGAGGATGAGGACTTGGTTACCAAGTCAGAAGAAGGATATGGAGAGGGCAAGAGCGGAGATGACTCAACTAGACTTGTCAATGTTCGTGGTGAGTGTCTTTTTGCTTCTATTTTAATGTCTTCTCCTCACGTTTGTGTGATTTTTAGCTGCCTTTTTACATTCACTGATGTCTACTGTTTCACAGATAACTCAGAGAGGGCTTTCTACAAGGAGCTTGTTAAAGTCATTGAATTGTCTGATGTCATTCTCGAGGTTCTTGATGCCCGTGATCCTCTTGGCACGCGTTGTACCGACATGGAGAGGATGGTGATGCAAGCTGGTCCCAATAAGCACCTCGTGTTGCTTCTCAACAAGATTGGTAAGCTTTCTATAAAAAAAAGTCTCTGCTCGTGCTGTGTGCATAGAAAAGTTGCGTGTTTCCTCTGCTTGGTGTCGTTACTTTTTTGTAACGAAAAATCTCTTTGTACAGATCTTGTTCCTCGAGAGGCTGCTGAGAAATGGCTTAAGTACCTTAGGGAAGAGTTTCCAGCTGTGGCCTTCAAATGTAGCACCCAGGAACAGAGATCAAATTTGGGTTGGAAATCATCTAATGCATCAAAACCAAGCAAAATTTTGCAGACGAGTGATTGTCTTGGAGCAGACACTCTTATCAAATTGTTGAAAAACTACTCGAGAAGTCATGAGGTTGGTTTTTCATATTTTACATTCCGATCCACCCTTTGCATTGTGTTATATCATCCAGTTTTGGATTAATTTTCCTTTGTTTCTTTTTGGCAGTTAAAAAAATCTATTACAGTTGGTATTATCGGACTGCCTAATGTCGGGAAGAGTAGTCTTATTAACAGTTTGAAGAGATCTCATGTTGCCAATGTCGGTGCCACTCCTGGACTGACTAGGTCTCTGCAAGAGGTTCAATTGGACAAAAACGTGAAGTTGTTGGATTGTCCTGGAGTTGTGATGCTCAAATCTTCAGCAAATGATGCTTCTATAGCTCTTCGCAACTGTAAAAGAATCGAGAAGTTGGAAGATCCAGTTAGTCCAGGTAATTGGAAATAATGCAATTATGATTGAATCGAATATCTTTTACAATGAGAAAATCTCAGGTCATAAGATTATAAACCTCAGTGAGCTAACTGCGAAATCTTCTGCTCTGTGGGAAATTTAGTGAAGGAGATTCTCAAGCTTTGTTCAGCACAAATGCTGGTGACTCTGTACAAAATCCCGAGCTTCGAGGCAGTTGATGATTTCCTTTATAAAGTCGCCACCGTAAGGGGTAAGCTTAAAAAGGGTGGTCTTGTGGATATCGCAGCTGCTGCGAGGATTGTTTTGCATGACTGGAATGAAGGTGCGGTTATCGTCTTGTAGTTCACTCATAAACTTGGAATCTTGAAAACTTGTTTGTTTTTTTAACTAATCGTTTTTAATTGGTGCAGGTAAAATTCCATTCTACACAATGCCGCCTAAGAGGGACCAAGGTGGACACGCAGAGTCAAAAATTGTGTCCGAGCTGGCTAAGGAATTCAACATAGATGAGGTTTACAGTGGTGAGTCCTCTTTCATCGGGAGTTTAAAGACTGTTAACGACTTTGACCCTGTTGAAATTCCTTCGAATGATCCTCTCAAATTCGATGAAACTATGATCGAGGTTGGTTAATAAACTCTCTCTTGATTCCATTTGCTTTGTAACCTGCGCGGTCTGGTGTAACCTGTGTTATGTATCACAGGATGGGTCTAAGACTCAGACCGAAGGAGAGGCTGGCCTTGACAATGATGATGAGTCTATGGGAGCGGAAGAGAAGGAAGAAGCAGGAAAGTCGAAATCAGAGACGAGCAGTCAGAACATGAAGCTATACGCAGCTGAAAGCATGCTGAATACAAAAAAGCAGAAAGCAGAGAAGAATAAGAGGAAGAAGGCGAAGAAAGCTGGTGGTGGTGAGGATCTGATGGACGGAGATTATGATTTCAAGGTGGATTATGCGAAGAACAAAGCTACAGCCATGGATGAGGGAGACGGATTCCAAATCGATGCTAACATACCAATGGCTGCACTGCTTGATTTGCCTGAAGAATGAGTGATTTAAAACAACCAACCTTTTTGTTTTTTGTTTTTTGCGTTTATGATAATTTATTTGGTCTAGTAAACTTTCGATATACATATGTTTTGCTTCATGAAGCAATTTTGATTTCTACTGTTGACCCTTTCCAATGCTCCATCAATTACGTTGGGTTATTAAACATCTTTAGAACAACTAAACCGCATTGAGACTTGAGCTGCAATTGAATTGTACGTCTTCGCCTTCTTTCGACACAAAATATATCAAATCAAACTCGAAGTTGCAAATGTGAAAGCAAGCATTAAGACGACGTTGACTTTGTTACTGGCATTGGAGGATAATAGATTAATAATTGAACAATATGTCATCTGGCAGGTGAAGTGTGAATGGAAGCTGGCTTTGCACAAATACAACAAGTTCACACCATAGAAAGGGTTCAAGAGAGACTCAGGCAACTAGGCAAGCTGCAGAAAAGATGGCTTCAGCTACTGTTGATTTTGGGATCGGACTTATTCTAAGTCTCCTAGAAAATGAGGCCTCGTTGTTGTCAGGAGTTCATAGCGAGATTGAGATGATGAAAAAGGAGTTGCTTATCATCAAATCCTTTCTTGAGGACACCCATAAACATGGTGGGAATGGATCTACCATCACGACATCAACTCAACTCTTCCAAACTTTTGTGGCAAACACAAGAGATGTGGCTTACCAAGTGGAAGACATCATCGACGAGTTTACTTATCACACCCATGGTTATCGTAACTGCACAAAGCTTTGGCGTGCGTTTTGTTTCCCCAGATATATGTGGGCTAGACACTCGATAGCTCAGAAGCTAGGAATGGTGAATGTCATCATACGTTCCATATCTGAATCCATGAAAAGGTACCATTGTTCAGAAACTTATCAAGGAGCATCATTATTGCATGTTGATGATGGTAGTGCAAAGTGGGTAAATAACATCAGCGAGTCGTCTCTGTTCTTTAGCGAAAATAGTCTTGTAGGGATTGATGCAGCCAAGGGAAAGCTCATTGGATGGCTTCTCAGTCCAGAACCTCAAAGGATAGTTTTCTCTGTGGTTGGAATGGGTGGTTCAGGGAAGACTACACTCTCAGCTAATATTTTTAAGTCCCAAAGCGTGCGGAAGCATTTTGAGTCATACGCTTGGGTAACAATCTCGAAATCCTATGTGATTGAAGATGTGTTTAGGTCCATGATAAAGGAGTTCTACAAAGAAGCAGAAACACAGATTCCAGCTGAATTATACTCGTTAAGTTACAGAGAGTTGGTTGAAAAGCTTGTGGAGTATCTACAGTCAAAGAGGTATTTTGTTGTTCTTGATGATGTATGGACCACTGGTCTGTGGAGGGAGATAAGTATCGCTTTACCAGATGGTATTTGTGGAAGCCGTGTTATGATAACTACTCGGAGCAATAACGTGGCTTCTTTCTCATATGGCGCTGGGAGCCGAGAGCACGAGATTGAACTCTTAAAAGAAGACGAAGCTTGGGTACTTTTCTGCAGCAAGGCGTTTTCGGGAAGTTTTGAGCAATGCAGGAGGCACAATCTGGAGCTGGTAGCACGGAAATTACTTGAGAGATGTCAAGGCCTGCCATTAGCTATTGCTTCTTTGGGGAGCATGATGTCAACAAAGAAGTTGGAATCAGAATGGAAGAAAGTCTATAATTCTCTGAATTGGGAACTGAACAACAATCTTGAGCTCAAGGTTGTTCGAAGCATTTTGTTGCTTAGCTTCAACGATTTGCCTTACCCGCTTAAACGCTGTTTCTTATATTGTTCTCTTTTCCCTGTGAACTATCGGATGAAAAGAAAGAGGATCGTTAGGATGTGGATGGCACAAAGGTTTGTGGAACCAATCAGAGGAGTGAAAGCAGAGGAAGTGGCTGATAGTTACCTCAATGAACTTGTTTACAGAAATATGCTTCAAGTTATCTTGTGGAATCCTTTTGGAAGACCCAAAGTGTTCAAGATGCATGACGTGATAAGAGAGATCGCCCTATCTATATCCAAAGCTGAGAGGTTCTGTGATGTCTCTAGTAACGACATTGATGGTGCTGATGATGCAGAAACAACCGAGGATCCCGGAACTCGCCACTTATGCATTCAGAAAGAGATGAGTTCAGGTACCGTACGTAGAACAAACCTTCACTCTCTTTTGGTTTGCACTAAACACAGCATTGAACTACCTCCAAGTCTAAAACTTCTAAGAGCCTTAGACCTTGAAGGCTCTGCCATCACCAAGCTACCAGATTTTTTGGTAACTCTGTTCAACTTAAAGTACTTGAATTTGTCGAAAACCAAAGTGAAGGAACTCCCAAAACACTTCCATAAACTCATCAATTTGGAGACATTGAACACTAGGCATTCCGAGATTGAGGAACTCCCTCCAGGGATGTCGAAGTTGAGGAAGTTGCGTTATCTTATTACTTTCCGTTGCAACTATGGACATGATTCCAATTGGAACTATGTTTTAGGTACAAGGGTTCCTCCTAATATTTTCCAGTTGAAGGATTTGCAAGTCATGGACTGCTTCAACGCAGAAGCTGAGCTTATCAAAAAGCTCGGGAACATGACTCAACTCACAAGAATAAGTCTTGTCATGGTTAGACGAGAACATGGAAGTGACTTATGCGAGTCACTGAATAAGATTAAAAGACTCAGATTCTTATCCCTTACGTCAATCCATGAAGACGAACCGTTAGAGATAGATGGACTGGTAGCAACTGCATGCATTGAGAAACTCTTTCTTGCAGGGAAATTGGAAAGCGTACCAAGTTGGTTCAGTACCCTTCAGAACGTCACCTACATGGGTCTACGCGGATCTCAGCTGCAAGGAAACGCCATTCGCTATATTGAAGCGCTTCCTAAACTGGTATGGCTTTCATTTTACAATGCATACATGGGACCTAGGTTGTGTTTTGCACAAGGATTTCAGAATCTGAAGACTCTAGATATAGTTCAAATGCAACAACTGACAGAAGTTGTAATAGAAGATGGTGCTATGTTTGGACTACAGAAGCTTTACGTCAGAGCTTGTAGAGTGTTAGAGTCAGTACCAAAAGGAATTGAGAATCTTGTAAATCTTCAAGAACTGCATTTGAGTCATGTTTCTGATCAGTTAGTAGAGCGGATTCGTGGAGAAGGAAGTGTAGACCGTTCGAGGGTTAAACACATTCCTGCCATCAAGCATCATTTCAGAACTGATGATGGCTCTTTCTATGTGAGCCTCTCATCTTAAATGGGGCTAGACAAGCTTCATCTACAAGCGCTACATTTTGCCTTTTTCTTACGCCCACGGTTGGCCCAGCTTCATTTAGGGCTTCCGAGTTTCAACTGTTACAGATGTATATATGTAACTACATTGCCATCGTGGAAAACACTTGCTGGACTCGTATGATCCTTCTTTCCACTTTCGAACACTTCACCGGACAGAAAATTATTATGTAACAAAAGCCCTGTTCGTTTCATAGTCGCTGGCAATAGCGATCAGTGATAGCGATTAGCGATAGCGATTAGCGATAGCGACTAGCGATATGTTATTATGTTCGTTTAACCATCGCTAGCGATTAGCGATTGATCGCTGTGACTGATCGCTGTGTTGTTCGTTTAAGTATCGCTAGCGATTAGCGATTGATCGCTGCGATTGATCGCTGTATTGTTCGTTTAGCAATCGCTGAAGATTATTTTTTTAAAATATACTAATACTAATGATCAAATAGAATTATTATATTAAATATGATTAATAAATTTTTAAAATAATAAAGAATTAAATATAAAATATTAATGATAATTTTTTTTCGAAATTTTGATTAAACACTGAATCTAAATGTTTTTTTAAAGCAAATCAAAAACTAAAATACAAAATTAAAAATTACTAATATGGTAGTCGACGTCCTCTGCTTATATCAGCCGTAATAGTGTCACGAAAATCTTCCATAACTCTTTCACCTCTTGGCTCATATGGAATATNAACTCTTTCACCTCTTGGCTCATATGGAATATGTCCTCCTTCTTCTTCATCCGTACTACTCTCATCATCTTCTTCTCCAGCTTCATCATCCCCATGAGCATGATAATCTTCATTTCCACGCCAATGTTCAAAATCATCATCAACCTGGTGTGAATCACGTATGAAGTTGTGAAGTGCCATTGTCGCTGTTACAATCTTTATCCACCTATTCAGTCCATACTTTGGATGCTTCCGATCAAGAATCCTCCATTTTGCTTTCCATACTCCAAATGTCCACTCAATCACTGACCGCAAGCTAGCATGTCTTCGGTTAAACAATTCTCGCGTATTTGTTGCCGGTCCTCCTCTAACGAACTGGTCAAGATGATATCGAGTTCTCCGATGTGGACCAAGATATCCAGTTCTGGTGGGGTATCCAGAATCAACCAAGTAATATTTTCCATTTGGCGGATGTGGAAAGGAAGGTTCATTCTTCGCACAATAAGTCAATACCTTTGTATCATGAGCTCTACCAGGTACACCAACATATGCATATATGAACTTCATTTCGAAGTTACATATAGCAAGAACATTCATTGTAGGATCTTGTTTCCTGCCTCTATAAGCTTCTGCATTCTCCTTAGGCAGACGAACTGGAATATGAGTTCCATCGAGTGCTCCAATACATTCCTTAAAAAAAGGATAGTACCGATCATCATTTCTCAAAACTGGACTTACTCTTGTGAACTCACCTTCTACCGGTTTTATTGTATCCGCTGCAAATTTGAGAAGAGCACTCAAAACTTCATCAAATTTCCTTTTCACTGTATCCAATGACCGTTGATACCTTTCAGCAATAACTCTCATAGTCTTATCTTGTCCAACCACCTCAAGAAAAAATGCAACAGCTTCCTCAACATAGACATTATTAGTCGCTTGTAATCCATATCTCACACTAAGCATCCTACATAAATCTCTGAATGTTCCTTGATTCATCCGCAAAACATTGTAACACTGTTGATTTGGTCCATACATAAACTGTTGAACAATGCGCCATCCTGCACCCTCATTTGTTTTCTGTGTTAATCTCTGAGCAGTAAGNTTCTAACATCAATCTTATTATCTGTCATAATAAAACATAAAAAAATTCATATAAGAAAACCGGTTTCATAAGAAAATCATCAAAATCATTAATTCTATCATTAAATTATAATATAACATGAGTTATCAAAAGAGCCGTGAACAAGAGTCATAAACGTCAAAAGTGATCTAAACATCAAAAACCCATCAGCATAAATCAATCATACAGAT
>OVBI01000398.1:0-80813 GCA_900406495.1 Sisymbrium altissimum
TTTAAAATGGCTTAAATGAAAAAGTTTGGGATTTTCTTGGTAGTTTTCCCATTAAATATCCTATCTTATTTTTCTTCCTTTCTCATATTTTCTGGTTTTGTTTTTGTGTGGTTCTCTCGTTTTAACATCGATGGGTGGTTGTTTCTCTGTCTCGATGTCCTGCGATCAAGCTGTGAATCAAGTCTCTCAATGGTTATGCCTCAAGGGGGGTTATATCCACAACCTCACCGAGAATCTAGCGTCCCTCGAGAAAGCCATGGGTGTGCTCAAGGGGAAATGTGATGACGTGCAAGGAAGGATAAATAGAGAAGAGTTTACAGGGCATCATAGAAGTCTTACTCAAGTCCAGGTATGGCTTACGAATATCCTAACCATTGAAAACCAATATAAAGATCTTCTTAGTACTAGTAAGCTCGAGCTTCAAAGGTTGTGTCTATGTGGGTTTGGCTCTAAAAATTTTAGATTGAGCTATCGTTATGGGAAACGGGTAATAATGATGCTGAGGGAGGTGAAGAGTCTTATTTCTCAAGGAGAATTTGATGTGGTGACTGAGGCAGCTCCTATAGCTGAGGTAGAAGAGTTGCCTATTCAACCCACAATTGTCGGTCAGGATACATTGCTCAAAAAGGTATGGAACCGACTAATGGATGAGAAAGTGGAAATTGTTGGTCTGCATGGCATGGGTGGAGTTGGCAAAACCACCCTTCTCATGCAGATTAACAATAAGTTTTCTGAACTAGGAGGAAGATTTGATATCATAATATGGATTGTGGTGTCTAAAAATGCAACAGTCCGGAAGATTCAAGAAGACATTGGGGAAAAACTAGGTCTTATAGGGAAGGAGTGGGATGAGAAAAACAACAAGCTGAGAGCAATGGAGATTCACAATGTTCTTAGGAAGAAGAAGTTTGTGCTGTTATTGGATGATATATGGGAGAAACTGAACTTAAGTGTGATTGGAGTCCTGTATCCGAACAGAGAAAACAGATGCAAAGTAATATTTACCACCCGATCTCGAGATGTTTGTGGGCGTATGGGGGTTGATGAAACAATTGCAGTCAGTTGTCTGGACACGGACAAAGCATGGGCTTTATTCAAAAAGAAAGTCGGAGAAAATACACTGGAAAGCCACCCAGACATTCCTGAATTCGCAAGTAAAGTTGCTGAAAAATGTCGTGGCCTACCATTGGCACTCAATGTCATTGGTGAAACGATGGCAAGCAAAATCACAGTTGAAGAGTGGCGTGGGGCATTTCACGTTTTGACTTCATCTGCTGCAGAGTTTTCAGGCATGGAAGATGAGATTCTCCCGATTTTAAAGTATAGCTATGACAGTTTAAACAGTGAGCAACTGAAATCTTGTTTTCTTTATTGCTCTTTGTTTATGGAAGATTATTTTTTTGAAAATGAGGGATTGATAGAGTACTGGATAGCTGAGGGATTCATAGATGAAAAAGAGGGTAGGGAGAGGGCATTTGACCGAGGTTATGGGATACTTGGAACCCTTGTCCGTGCATGTTTGCTGGAATTAGAGAGTCCACGACGGGTGAAAATGCATGATGTTGTACGGGAGATGGCTTTATGGATATCCTCTGATTTCAGGAAGCATGAAGAAAGATGTTTTGTGCAACCTGGTTTTGACTTACATGAACTACCCAAAGTGAAGAACTGGAAGAATGTGAAGAGGATGTCATTGATGGGTACTAAGATTGAAAAGATTTTTGAGACCGTTGACTGTCCTGAACTTACAACTCTCCTCCTTGGGTTAAACCGTAAATTACTAAATATCTCAGGTGAATTCTTTCAGTCTATGCCTAAGCTACTCGTTTTGGACCTATCTTACAATACAAGTTTTAGTGGATTGCCAGAGCAGATATCAAGTTTGGAATCTCTGAGATACCTTGACTTGTCATATACAAAGATAAGGCGATTGGTCATTGGTGTCCAAGAGTTGAAAATGCTAATATATCTGAATTTGGAGTGGACAAGCGAACTTGAGGGTTTACATGGGTTATCAAATCTGTCTAGTTTGAGGACATTGAAACAACGAGAATCAAAACTGTTGCTAGATATGAGACACATGAAGGAGTTGCAGCTTTTAGAACATTTAGAGTTTATAAGCATAACCATCTCGTCAAGTTTGGCTATGGAGCATTTGTTATACGATCCTAGAATAAGGAGATGTATTCAGCAAGTTACTATTACTGAGTGTCCCGAAGAATCAGTAAGCGTATTAACTGTGCTAGCTGTGGATAATCTATGTGACATGTACAGAGAGAACTGTGGAATGCAGGAGATAAAGATAGAGAAGACACCATTGAACAAAAGCTTCTTAAACCTCTCTGATGTTATAGTAGACAAGTGTGATGATCTAAAGGATTTGACGTGGTTGTTGTTCGCTCCAAACCTTACATGTCTTCGTGTGTTTAATTCAAATCAACTAGAGGACATAATTATCAAAGAGAACGCTGCCATTGCTTTAAAGGAAGGGGAGAGATGCAATATTGTTCCTTTCCAGAAACTTGAAGTACTTTCGTTGAGTAATTTGCCACAGCTGAAGAGCATCTATCCGAATACTCTGCCTTTCGAACGTCTAGATTTTATCTACGTAGACAATTGTCCAAAGCTGAGAAAGCTTCCACTGGATTCTAAAAGCGTCTTCAAGGTTGAAGCATTTACCATCTATTACTATGAGGAAGAATGGCTAGAAACAGTTGGATGGGAGAACGAAGCCACACGACAACGTTTCTTACCTACATGTCGATATGGTCCGTTTCACCATACATAGTTGTCTCTCTTTCTTTTTCTCTGAAATTGTATTGCTACCTTTCTTTCAAATTATATAATTGAAATAAATAATTGAGTATATATTCAAATACCTGTTGACTACTCAAATTCCACTCGACTATCATAGGAAGAAGATATCAACAAGACAAGCACAAGGGGTCTAGAACCGTGTGGCATTAATGTAAAACTGCCACTGTTAAATATAGTTTTAAAGATTAGTGCAGCCACACTCTAATTTCTACTTTCAGAAACCTCACTTAATGCAGCCACATTCTACTACTTCGAGACTTATAAGCTTCTTTTAGTTTTTTCCCAAGTTATATTGCAATTATGTGGAATAACATTGGTTCTTCGATATTCTCTCCAAAATTCATCGAAAATATAAGAATGATGCTAAACTAGATCACCCTACAATGCGAGCATTTATTTGCTCTGTAGCTACTAACAACTTGTTTTACTCTTAACAAATTTGAGGGTAGAATCATTAGTGTATATATACTATACTACATTTACGTTGCAAGGTAGAAAAGGATGAAGTTGACAAAGATAGAGGAGGTCGAACCTGCGACTAATGGAGATTTTTTTTTTTTTTTTTGGTATGAATGTTAAGTAGAGCCTAAGGAAGTTGAGGAAGAGGACTCGAGTAAAGCGAGGTTCACACTGAAGGCACAAATGATTCATGACTCTGTGTCCTTTCCTTATTAATGATCTTTACACAATCGCTTTCGATGCAGACTGCATTGGTTTGACAATCGACTAGCCATCGATGAGAACAGAGGCTTGGTATAGACAAAACATTAAAACCAAACAACACGGTATAGTGTATAAAACAGTAAGACGACGTGAAACAGACTGCATACAGCATTAAAAGTAAACAAACACGAGCTTCAGATCAACAGAAAACAGGCAGTGAACAACCTAAGGAAAATGCTTTTTACGAGGAACCCTACGAGCGCCACCATTTGACAACTTAAAACTGTTAAAAAGCATATAAATTATAAAGCATATAACCCATGTGACCAAGTCAATTAGCATGGATAGCCCCCCCACAAAAAGGTGGTTAACTAACTAACCTTTGTATTGATTCTACCATTTATACAAATAAGACTAACCCATATCTTTCTTTATATTTTACTAGGTGACAATCCGCGCACCGCGCAAAATTATCATTTTAACTTTCTGTAATTTTTTTATAAATATTTTTAGAATTTATTTAATTTTTTTGAATATTTATTGGTTATTAGTAGTTATTTATATTTCTATTTTTAAAATTTTATTTAGTTTGTTTTTTCCTTATTTTTTATCTTATCTCATTTTTTATAATATTTTTAATACTAATCTTAACATTATAATAGTTTTTAAAATATATCTATTGATTTATATTCTTGAATTTATTTTTTTATACTTATATTTTATCACTTTTTAACATTTGAAATTTTATATATTAGATTATATTATGTTTCTTTGCTATTTTTCTTTAAATATTCTTCATTTTAATTTTGATAATTAGTTATATATTCAATTATTTACTGATTATATTTTTTTTTTATAGTTTTAAAATTCTAATTCTTCGTATATATAATGTAGATATTTGATTATTTATTGATTACATCTTATATTTTATAGTTCTATTGAGTTATCTTTGTTAATTATATTAAACCAATAAAATTATTAAAATATCTATTTAAATATTGATATATATATATATATATATATATATATATTTTATATATTCCTGATATTTTTCTTTAATTTTAGATTTTTTATTTCCTTTATTTATTTTATTTTTATATTTTTATGATTTTAAATAGTTAAATATTAATTAAATAGATAACTATAAATATATATTAATATGTATCATGTAAATGTGCTGCCACTTGTCACTCAATTGGAGAAAGTCATTCCTCTTTTATATATAAAGATGTAAGGACTATACTTTTAAAGAAAAAGAAGTTAAATATCTATAATATTAATCGAGAAGTCACTTTAAGAAAATACTCTAAAAAACTCTTATTTACATATGCATCATAATTGTTTGGCAAGAGGTTTATTTTTGGATAAGATATAAGTGTAAAATCTAATCAAAACTAGATAAAATCTATTCTCAGAGATTTCTTTATTTTCGAATAGATCTTCTCAAATGTTATCCTCACAAATCTCTCAGATTTTTTTAAAATATGAACAAACAAAAGTAAATCCTTACTTTCTCAAAATATTCATATATACATAAAAATTTCCGAAAATGGATATGCATTTTCTAATTACAATATATATTCTTTAAACTAATAAAGATTTTCACAAATCATAAAATATTTTTGAAACGGATATTTATTTTTTAAATATTAAAAAATTTAATCATGCTAACAAAAAAAACAAACCAACTTTTTTCAAACTAATTTAATCTATATTTTTTTTTAAAGAAATATTGTTATACGCAAGCGCGGATTAAATCATACTTCGAAAAATTAATATTTTCATATAACAAATTAGTTCACTTCATATATTAATCATAAAAAAAAAAAAATGAATCTCATTTATCGTAATTTTCAATTACTATAAAACACTCTTGCACGAAGAACATTTTCTTTCTGCAAAAAAATAAAAACAAATATTATTCCCATGCAATACATTATTAACTAAGAAAAAAAAAATATTACTCCTTCTGGTTTTGTTTAATTACTTGGCAAGGTTATGCACACAAATTAAAAAAATATTAATTATGTTAATTTTTAAATACAAAAACATCATTAATTATCTACCTAAACACAGTTCAACCAATAATAAAATAATTTACAGAATAAAAATAATTATAAAAAATAAGGACTTAATAAATTTTACATTGAAAAAAATCTAAAGCGACAACTAATTTGAAACGAAAAAGTTCTCTAAAACGATAACTAATCAAAACCGGAGGGAGTATGATATATTGATTAATAGGTTTTGCTCCACCAAAACGGGGATTATATACTAGTATGTTTATTATGTGAGGAGACTATACTTACAATTTATTCTACAATATATATATATATATATATATATAATGTCCAGCAGTTATTGGGCCATAAACAAATAGCTGTTTAAGATATGACTGCTTATGATATAACTTATTACAAAAATGTTAACATTTTCTATATGTATATAACACATGAAGATTTGGTGTATATAAACAAATTTAAGTTTCTATCCATATAAAAAAGTAAAGAGTAAAAGCACAAGAGCAAATGACTATTTTATTGATGACTTTTTCATGGATACTATATGAGTGAATTAAATCTAAAAACTGAACCAATGTTATAATTCCCCTAAATTATAAATCTAAAAACAAAATAATTTTCTCCATATAATTTAAATTGATAATTTCTATAGGTATTATAATATTCCTGGAAGAAAAGATGTTCGCTTGCCCTTTCTCCTTTCCCGTTTGGAATTTTCTTATAGCGGGAATTCTGGGTTCCAAAACAAACCGTGGTCTCTAACGATTAATCTCCTCAAGAGTAACAGATTGTCAAAGCTCTACTCTCAACTCTCTCGTATGGCCTTACAGACGACGGTCTATTGGATATGGAGAGAAATGGACGATAACATCAACGTCCCCCAAATACTCCAGTTTTCTTGGCTCATACCATTCACAAGAACTCGTCTGATATCCCTGCAGCCAGTAGCGATGCTGACTTTTTACAAGACTTGAAGCAAAAAAATTTAAAAAGACTGATATAAGATTTGAACTTGAGTAATGATATTCTAAAAAATTGTATTTATACCATTACACCAAATAAGTTTTACTGAAAATGGGGATGAAAATTATAAATAATATTATGGGCTGGAAGTCAATGCTTCTTCAGCTTCCCCTCAGGGCCGGGCCTGCCTGCAGCAAAGTCCCACAGAAGAAGAAAATGAGGTCATTAATGATGGAACGTAAGTCTCATCTGACCATCAGACACATAGTTTATTTACTCGGTTTGATCATCTTCCCATGTAATTTCGGCTGAAGTTTTCATTCTTGCTTCGTTAAGATATTTTTGGACAGGTTTTCTGTTAAAATTTTTGTAAAACTATTTTTTTGTTTTTTTTTTTTGATAAGAAAACTATTTTTTTGTTGGTAAATAAAATTAACATTTCAACCAAAAAAAAAATATTGGAAGATTAAAAATGATAAATTGTAGGGTAATATTATATTGGAGCAAATACATTATCTTTATATAGTAATATATATGTTTCTAAAACATTTAATAGCTTGTCCACTTTAGGCTTAAGCTTGGATTGAGAGTGTGTGTGTGTGTCTTCATACCTCATTCTCTGTTTTATCTTTAAACTCGTTGTTTCTTATTGGAAGGTTGTTTTGACTGTCTCAGTGTCATGTGATCAAGTTATAAGCCAAAGGAGGAGCAAAATTCTCATCAAAGATGGATTAGTGGTTACGCGTTTTGCATGGATGGGCTGAGTAGGCAGAAATCAATTCAATCATAGATGATTGAATGTAAGGAAAAAAAATCATATCTTTTAAACAGAACAATACATGTATTCAACTTTTTAAGGACGATTATCCTGAATCCATCTCTAATGGGTTAAGTCCAAAGCTAAGAATCCAAAGCTAAGAATGCAAAAAGCCATGATTATCGTGTTCAACACCAGTTAAGATCAAGTACTCATTTTCAAGGATCAAGATTTCTGATTCTGTGCTTTACTTGTATGGGAAAAGGCATTTGCCTCAAGCCCCCTAAATATATTAAATTTTCGGGGCCCATATTTAACAAAAAGTTTTTGTGTCATAGTGGTTATGCCATTACAAATTCTCTCCCTACAGCTCGTAGGTCACAAGTTCGAGGCCAGCCCAGGTTGACTTTTTCCTTCTTTTGTTTTCCGTTTTTTTTTTGCTACTTTTTCCTTTTATTCGTGCTTTTTGGTTGAAAAACGTTTTTTTTTTTTGCTACTTTTTCCTTTTTTTTCGTTCTTTTTGGTTGAAAAAGGAAACTGTTTTTAATAGTAAAATTTCCAAAAATATGTATCATAAACGGAAATCTTAATCCCTAATAAAAAGGAATAAAACAAAATCCCAATTATATATATAGATAGATTCTAATCTTTTTTCCTCCATCTACTTTTCTGGTAATCGTGGCTGTCTTTCTTCTTGATACTTTTTTATTCTTCCTCCAAACTTTCAGGGTACTTATTTTTTTCTTTATATTTTTTCTTTGATTCATTAGTTTTAGAAACTATGCCTCTAAGAAGATATCCTTCCGGAGCACAGAAGAGACGAAAGAAAGAAAAGGATGATGCATTAGTGAAATCAATGGAAGGTTCTATGGACAGGTTTCTTGTAAAATCTGCAAATCCTACTGAATCTGTTACAATTGATGATGAATTTGATGATCCAATGGAAGATGAGAATGAATTGAATGCTGAGAATGTCAATGAAGAAGATGAGAATATTGACATTGAAAAGGATAAGAATCTTGGTGAAAAAGAGACTGAAGATGTGAATGAGAATGATCAAGAGAATAGGGATACAGATACAGAAAATGTTGGGTGTAAAGAGAATGATAGAATTTTAGATATTTATGATCCTGGAAATTGCCACTGCTGAGAGAAGTTTTTCTAAATTGAAGTTGATAAAGTCTTATTTGCGATCAACCATGTCACAAGAAAGGTTGAATGGTTTAGCTATTATTTCTATAGAAAGAGAACTACTTAGAAACTTAGATTATGAGAGTTTGGTGAAAGAATTTATTGAAAAAGATGGACGAAAGATTATGTCTTACTTTTTTTAGATTACTATTTTACTTTAATTTTTTTATAAATTTATATTAATTTATTAAATTTATATTAATTTTTATTAAAAAAATATATATATATATTAAAAAGACCCCATTTTTATGTTTGCCTTAACCTCTAATTTACCTGAGCACGGCACTGTCTGTGTTGACAGTATGTTTTTGTGTATTCACATGTGCATGAGCTCTTTTTATGAAGAATACTAGTAATTAACCAGCTATTGCACCGAGCGATGTAATTTTTTATATTTTTTATAATTTAGTTTGAAAAACTTTGGTTTGATTTTTTTTTTTTTTGTCATAGTTAAATTTTATTATATAGGATGATGATATAATTTCATTGGATTATCAATTTATTTATTAATGTCTACATGTTAATTTTATGAGTTGTGTTTTCGACCATCTTCCGCATGAATGGACATTCGGTTATTCAGTTTGCTTCAGTTAAGGTTATTTTTTCATCTTCGCCGAAAAAGTTACTTTGTATTTTGTTATTATAATTACTAGAAGACCAAAACCGACACTCGGACCATTGCTCACAGCAACAACGAGCAAAGAGAGTATAGTATTTTGTTAGGTTTGGCAAAAAAAAAAAACATAAACCAATACTATATAAAACTAGGTACGGAACCCGCGCGATATCGCGCGGAAACAAGTTACTTAGTTAAAAATTTATTATTAAAATATAATGATATAATATAACTCAATTTTTAAATAATATAGATGTTTTTTTATAAATAGTTATATTCTTTCTAAAAATTAATATTATAATTGAAATTTTTATTCATGGATAATAACTAAGCTATATTATCTCTAAATTACGAAAATCTATTATTTGAATACAATTTAACACATATGTAATTAATAAATATATTGATAAGTAAAAACATTAAATTAAATCTAACTTAAAACGATAAATGAGGCACTCATGATTTATTTCAAGCCAAATAAGGGGACAATTTTTGCCGAATATATGATTATAGGATAATTTAAAGATAATTTATCTAATAACATATTTTTTTTGGCAGACTACACATATCTTACTACTTCTTTTTCATTATTTATTTGTTATTGGTTGAAATTTATCAACTAAACACAAATTAAAGGTTAATTAATTTATAGATGTGTAAATTTACATTCAAAAATATTTTAAGGGAAATTTTTTTTAAAAGACAAACTATTAACTGGAGAATGTTATTGGGAACAACTTTCTAAATCCATTTTTTTCAGAATCCATTGATTTCTAAAATTTTGTAAACAAACAATATTAAGAATATTTTATTAGAACATTTTCATATTTTATATAAATTGAAGAAAATTTAATTGAAATTTATCCATTATCAAACAAGTTTTAAAAAAATGATACCTTGATCATTTAACAATAGCGGAACCGTAGATCATATTTTATTAATGTTAAATGATATTAAAATTATAGGAAACAATTTTATTTTATTTCGTTTTATTGATCAATTTACTTTAAAAATAGAATGATCATCTATATGTAAATAAAACTTCAAATGGGCGTACTATTTTTTTATATATTAATTTATAAAAAGTTGTCTATTTGAGATAGAAATTTATCTCTCAAATGACGCAACCTTTAAATTTTATGAATGAGAATGTATGATGAAAAAAACATAGTTATCAATATGCAATTGTTCAATTATTATTAAGAAATAAACGTTAAAAGGTCAAAGAAAATATATATACAAACTAAACACAAATAAATTGACAATTATTGTATAAAATAAAAAATAAACCAGTTTACAAAAATAAAAGAATAAAAATGACAAACTGTTATTTATATATGGCTCGGTAACAGCTCCATATTTTCATTGTATGTCCTGTAATAATGTTTTGTTTGAATGATCGACCTTTTTTCTTTTTAAATTTAATATTATCAGGTTCATTTAATTTTAAAGCAAAATACTCATTTAATATCTACTTTCAAAATCCATTTTGGTATCCATTTGCTCACTCATATTAGGAAATTAAAACATCATCTTGTTTGCAACATATTGAAAAAATATCGTTTTTTAAATTTATATGTTACCGTATTTTCTAATAACCAAATCCGAACATTATAGTTGCCACGTTGCATTATCTTAATAAAAACATTCTCACTTTTAAATTTTTTTGGGAAAACATTACTATTATCTGATAATTCTTGAAATCACCATCTAAACACAATTAAACAGTTAATTAATATATATAAACTAACACAAAAATGTATATATAAAACAAATTAGTAAAAATGGATGATAAACTATTAGTTGGACAACATTGTCGAAAATTGTTAAATCAATTGATATTAAAAAATCCATTGATTTCAAAATTTTTATTAATCAAACATCTTTACGAGTATTAATAGATATATCATCATAAATAACATTACACAAAGATGGTAATAATATCATACTTTTATTTTTGCACACTAATAGAACTGTAGATTTTCTGAAATTAGTATAAGATGAACTTGATAATGTAGAAGACAAATCAGAATTTTTTTTGTTTGATGGATAAACTAGAACTTTGACAAATGGAATCTTCACCCATAGTCAATTTTTTGACTAAAAAGCTTTTTTTTTTTTAATAATTCTTAAAACAACCTACTTATGTTATATATATAGATAATTTTATGAAAGATTGTGTCTTTTAAAAAAAACAGTTATATTTTTTATAAAAAAAAAATTAAAACAAAAGAGTGCAATATAAACAATCATAAAGACACAACCCTTAAATGAATTAATTGGCAATTCTTCACTTTGTTATTATAGATAGATAAATGAAAATTTACTACAAATTAGTTTATGGTGCTAAAGAATTATTTTGTTAGTTGTATTTTTTATTTTTTCAATTTTGGTTTTTTATTATTGCAAAGATTTATAATTTTAAAGAATGATAATTAATAATAATTTGTTTACCTGGTAAAAGAAAGTTTCATTTTCTTATTAAGGTTTTGGGTTATAAATAATATATAAAACAAAAAATACATTTCTATATAATATTATATTTATGAGTAATATATTTTTCATGGAATTTTGGTAATTGATATCTTGGTTTAATTTATTATTATATCTAAGTATTTTGGTAACTAAGATAATTAAGAAAAATAATTCTGTATTATTTATAACAAATCAATGTTATTGTAGAGATAAACTTAAACCTATATCAAATAGATTTCAGTGGTATAAATTTTAAATAATAATTTTTTTTAAATTAATTTTTGGAATAAACTTTTTAAATAATATTATAAAGATGATAAGAGCATATCCAAGGTTTGGTCTTGAGATCTAGAGAGCAGTAGCTTCTGCTGGAGATTTTACAAAGTATAATAATTTGAAAATAAAAAGATGTTGCATCTACTTACTATTTACTACTTTGAAATATATTGTTGTATTGTCTCATCCACCATGTATTCTAATTTGTATGAACCTAATCATTGTTAATGATAATCCAAATCAAAGAAGTTCACGAAGAGATCACTCAATAAATATGACTTTTCAAAGCAAAGATATCAAAAGCGGGGATAGCTCAGTTGGGAGAGCGTCAGACTGAAGATCTGAAGGTCGCGTGTTCGATCCACGCTCACCGCATTTCTGTAACTTTTTTTTTTTTTTTTGAAATGTCGCGTGTGTGAACGGCCCGCATTTTTGTAACTTTTTTGTTTTTTTTTTTGTTTTTGAAGCCTCGCGTGTGTGAACGGCGTCGTCTCGTCGCCAACTCGCCACACTAAAGCAAAAAATGATAAATGAATCCAACAGTTAAACCTATAAGTAATCACACTCTGATCTGTGATTGCTTTAAGAACATCAGTACTCACTATATTACATAACAAATTACACCCGGTTTTGAAAATTCGAATAAATCATCTGAATGAATAATTTTGGATCCAACCCAAAAAAAGGTCTTTTAAATATCTCTCTGTTGTTCTTTCCTGTAAACTTCAAAACAAACAATGTCTGTCTCTGCATTTTCACCAAATGTTTATTATCTTCCTTCTACCTTCCACGAGGATGAACAAGCTGAGAAAACGCAGCACTCGTAGTCGCATCTTCCGCATCATCATCAGTTCCTGTCCCCGAGTTTACTCCTCCTCTATCGATTATACTCATACTAGTATCAAACGGCTCCATTGGCGCCATTGGAATCCCAGGATATGGTTTGTGCTATTATCATCAGGCTCCATCAAGACAGAAGATGTTTCTTCAAGCTGCAACGCGTACTCCAAGTTCCACAACACACCTCCCATCGACGGCCTATCCAAAACGTATTCCGCTAAACACTTCTCTGCGGTTTCACCGAACTTCTTAAGCGACGCAGGATTCATTTTCCCCGTTAAGTTACTGTCCATGATCTGATCAAGCAGACCTTTCTTCTGCCATGCCATAACCCATTCAGCTATGTTCACTTGTTCCCTCGGCAAAACCGGGTTTAAAGCCGGTCTACAACAGAGCACTTCCATCAGAACAACCCCGAACGAGTAAACGTCTGACTTCTCTGTTAACTGCTGTCTCCTGAAGTACTCAGGGTCGAGATAACCGAAGCTTCCTTTAACCGCAGTGCTCACGTGTGTTTGGTCGAGCGAAGGTCCGGTTTTAGATAGACCAAAGTCTGCGACTTTGGCGACTAGATTCTCGTCTAGTAAGATATTCGTGGTTTTCACGTGACGGTGTATGATGCTCTGCGACTCTCCTGTGTGTAGGTAATGTAACCCTCTCGCTGCGCCAATGCAAATCTCGAGTCTTTGTTTCCATGGCAAGGGAGCAAGTTCAGCTCCGTAGAGATGACTCCTCAACGGTCCATTCGCCATGTACTCGTAGACAAGAATCATCTCTGACCTCTCGTCGCAGTAACCGATTAAAGAGACCAGATGTCGGTGTCTGAGTTTGGACAGCATTTCGATCTCGGTTCTGAACTTAGCCATACCTTGTTCTGATCTCGGGTTCCCTCGTTTAACAGCCACTTTAGTACCATCCTCTAAAGTTCTTTTGTAAACACGACCGAAACCACCAACACCGAGCAACGAGCTCTCATCGAACTTGTTAGTAGCGTCCATGATCTCTTGGAACACAAAGCAACGACCAAGATGCGTAGAGGCTAAGGAAATGCAGTGCGCCGTGTTGCTCTTGTGAGAAGCGGTTGATTTGGTAAGAGTCTGAGAGAGTCCATATAAAGGCAAAGGCAACCAAGGATGTCCATTACCACCTTCTTGAGGACTCGTGGACTGCTTCTTCTTTGAAACAGCTAAACAGCAATAGCAACAATCCGCTATCAACATAACCGCAGCAAAGGCACCAACCGCAGAACCAATGATCAACGTTTTCTTCTTCCTCTCGGAATCTGATCCTCCAGGAAGAAGAGACTTTAACCTAAGAAACACCACTTAAGCTCTTAGCTTCATTACTAATCTTCAAAATCTCTAACCCATTCATAGTGGCATTAGTGATATCAGATTGTGAATCAGGTCCAACGCTAACGGTTAACTCACGGGAAGACTCAACGGAAGCATTGGAGATAAAATCCTGAAAGTAACGAACTTTGAGACCATTAGTCAACGTAGAGAGATCAAGACTTCCAAGAGCAAGATCATCACTGACATAAAGATTGAAGACAAGCGTGTTCATAGCTTGGCTCACGATATCGCAGAAATGAACACGAATAAAATACCTGAACTCTGGCTCTACAGGGAGCACCCAAGTCACGTTAAAACTCGGACTCGCTACATTCGCTTCACCCATTGTGTCAGCGCGCAGTTGCATAAACCATGTTGGGAGCTGTTTCTTGCGTAGCGGAAGTAGTGTACTTGATGGAAGAAGGATTCGCTGTTACGACAAGAACAGAGCTGTTCACATGGAGATACTTAGCGTCGTTCTCCCATTGTCTCCCCAAAGTGTCGTTCTCAGAAGTCAACAATGGTCCTCCCATGTTCAACCTGTGGACTGTTTCAAACGCCAGCTGAGAGAGACCACTGAAAGGAGAGGAAAGGTTTAGAGCCAAAGCTTGATCAGGGATGAGACTATTCGGAACAGAGATAACTTCAATCGCATTGACAAACACCACCGAGTTGTTTGAAAGGATGATACTCAGCGTTAAGTAATCTGAAGTGACATTGACTGTGTACTCCTTGAAGATGAAAGAACCGTTGTGGTTCTTGGAAGAGAAGTTGTTCAAGAGCACGAAGTCGTCCGTGACAAAAGTGATTGAAGCAGAGTTCAAGTTCCAAGTCGAGTTCTTGACCGGTGAGAAATGAAGACGGATCCAATGCCGACCCAATGCTGTGATCTTGAGGTGGTTGATGATGATGCTACGGAGGAGTTTCTCTGTCTCGATGTCCTGCGATCAAGTGGTGAATCAATTCTCTCAATGGTTATGCCTCAAGGGGGGTTATATCCACAACCTCGCCGAGAATCTAGCATCTCTCGAGAAAGCCATGGGTGTCCTCAACGCGAAACATGATGATGTGCAAGGAAGGATAAATAGAGAAGAGTTTACAGGGCATAGTAGAAGGCTTACTCAAGTCCAGGTGTGGTTTACTAGCATCCTAACCATTGAAAAGGAATATAATGATCTTCTTAGTACTAATCAGCTTGAGCTTCAAAAGGTTGTGTCTACGTAGGTTTGACTCCAAAAGATTTTAGATTAAGCTATCATTATGGGAAAAAATAATAATGATGTTGAGGGAGGTTAGGTTGTGATCTAATTTATACTTTTATTGTAATATTTTGGTATAATCTAATTAAATTAAAAAGGAGTACACCAATAGTAAAATAACACTTGTTCAGAGACTTTAAATATAAGTCCCTAAAGTCTCCATGTTTAGAGATAAGAGTTTCTCAATTATTACTTTTTTCTTTTTTTTTTATTAAAAGATTGATGAAAACTCTTTGTAGAGTTTTGCGATAATTATACTCTTATTTCTCAAGAAAAATTTGATGTGTTGACTGAGGCAGCTCCTATAGCTGAGGTAGAAGAGTTGCCAATTCAACTCACAATTGTCGGTCAAAAGACATTGTTCGAAAAGGTATAGAACCGACTAATGGATGATAAAGTGGGGATTGTTGGTCTGCATGGCATGGGTGGAGTTGGCAAAACCACCCTTCTCACACAGATCAATAAGTTTTCTGAAATAGATAGAAGATTTGATATCGTGATATGGGTTGTGGTATCTAAAAATACAACAGTCGGTAAAATTCAAGAAGGCTTTGGAGAAAAACTAGGTCTTCTGAGGAAGGAGTGGGATGAGAAAAACGACAAGCAGAGAGCCATGGAGATTCACAACGTTCTTAGAAAGAAGAAGTTTGTACTGTTATTGGATGATATATGGGAGAAACTGAACTTAAGCGTGATTGGAGTCCCGTATCCAAACAGAGAAAACAGATGCAAAGTAATATTTACCATCCGATCTCGGGATGTTTGTGGGCGTATGGGGGTTGATGAAACAATCGCAGTCAGTTGTCTGGACACAGATGATATGCTCAAATTTATCCTAGAGCTACTCTCCAATCTAAAGAGATCGATAAAGTATTTAAGGGTAGAATTCCACAGAGATTCAAGATTCACACAATAGATTATCAGTTATCGAATTAAGCTAAATAAGAATAATTGTAATTAGAAACAGAATACAGTAAACTCGGTTTGTAAGATCAATAAGAGAAAACGTCAGGTCCAGGGAATTCTAAGGAAATCAGGAATGTAAGCAAATCAGTCAATCAGGATTCTTCTAATGTTCTAGAACTTGAAACACAATGATAAAGTAAACCAGCCGTTGCTGCGAAAACTATCTATGTCTAAGACCTAGAAAACCAAATTTATTTGCGAGTTCTAAAGTATAAACATGCAATAATCTCAGGTTCAATCTGTTCACAAAATCCCTAAATCAAATTCCTTTGCAGATAGGTATTTTGCTCACCTAAAGTTCTTTCTAGCTAATTAACCAACTGTCGTTGTAAGAATCAACCTAATATCAATAATCTAATATTTCCGTTCAAACCAAACATTAATCAACACCTAGATGAAGAATTAGTGTTCAGAATTCTTAATTAACCAATCAACTTAGTTATCCATGAAATCCCTAATGAGAAACCCTAAACCTAACTAGCAAACTACTCAGACATGGAAATTGAAGCAATAAACATGATTGAATAAGATTGCATAAAAGAAATAAGAATATAATTAATGGAGTTCTGAATCTTCTCTGAAGGAGTCTGAATTCTTCTCTCCAAAAGCTCTCTCTAGAATAATGATAAGATAAAGATAAGATAGGTCTAAAAAAATGACCTGAGAAACCTAAATATAATCTAAAATCCGAAAGGGACTTATTTGCAAATAATGGAAACTTCTGGGGCAATTTTCTTTTTCTTCAAACTTGTCCAAAACATGAAAATTTGTGGTCGCGTCGGGTGTCGATCGACACCCAGCAGTGGTGTCGATCGACACTCACCCTGAATATTGACTCTGACTTCATTTCTTCTACTACTAAGGTCCAATTGCTCCCAAATGCTCCAATATCACCAATTAAGCTCCAAACGTACATTAATCTGCTAAAGACTCGAAAAATACTATTAAGACTCTAAAAATACAACTTATATTATGGTTAAAAACTATAAAACCATGATATATCAATAGACAAAGCATGGGCTTTATTCAAAAAGAAAGTCGGAGAAAATACACTGGAAAGCCACCCAGACATTCCTGAACTCGCAAGTAAAGTTGCTGAAAAATGTCGTGGCCTACCATTGGTACTCAATGTCATTGGTGAAACGATGGTAAGCAAAATCACAGTTGAAGAGTAGCGTGGGGCATTTCACGTTTTGACTTCATCTACTACAGAGTGTTCAGGCATGGAAGATGAGATTCTCCCAATTTTGAAGTATAGCTATGACAGTTTAAAAAGTGAGCAACTGAGATCTTGTTTTCTTTATTGCTCTTTGTTTATAGAAGATTTTTTTTTTTGAAAACGAGGGATTGATAGAGTATTGGATAGCTGAGGGATTCATAGATGAAAAAGAGGGTACGGAGAGGGCATTTGACCGAGGTTATGGGATACTTGGAACCCTTGTCCGTGCAAGTTTGTTGGAAGTAGGGAGTCCAGGACGGGTGAAAATGGATGATGTTGTACGGGAGATGGCTTTATGGATAGCCTCTGATTTCAGGAAGCATGAAGAAAGATATTTTGTGCAACCTGATTTTGACTTACATGAAGTACCCAAAGTGAAGAATTGGAAGAATGTGAGGAGGATGTCATTGATGGGTACTAAGATTAAAAAGATTTTTGAGACCGTTGACTGTCCTGAACTTACAACTCTCCTCTTTGGGTTAAACCGTAAATTACTAACTATCTCAGGTGAATTGTTTCAGTCTATGCCTAAGCTACTCGTTTTGGACCTATCTTACAATACAAGTTTTATTGGATTGCCAGAGCAAATATCAAGTTTGGTATCTCTGAGATACCTTGACTTGTCATATACAAAGATAAGGCGATTAGTCGTTGGTGTCCAAGAGTTAAAAATGCTAATATATCTGAATTTGGGGTGGACAAGCGAACTTGAGGGTTTACACAGGTTATCAAATCTGTCTAGTGTGAGGACATTGAAACAACGAGAATCAAAACTGTTGGTAGATATGAGCCACATGAAGGAGCTGCAGCTTTTAGAACATTTAGAGTTTATAATCATAACCATCTCGTCAAGTTTGGCTAAGGAGCAGTTGTTATACGATCCTAGAATAAAGAGATGTATTCAGCAAGTTACTATTACTGAGTGTCCCGAAGAATCAGTAAGCGTATTAACTTTGCCAGCTGTGGATAATCTATGTGACATATACAGAGAGAACTGTGGAATGCAGGAGATAAAGATAGAGAAGACACCATTGACCAAAAGCTTCTTAAACCTCTCTGATGTTATAGTAGACAAGTGTGATGATCTAAAGGATTTGACGTGGTTGTTGTTCACTCCAAACCTTACATGTCTTCGTGTGTTTAATTCAAATCAACTAGAGGACATAATTATCAAAGAGAACGGTGTCATTTCTTTAAAGGAAGGGGAGAGATGCAATATTGTTCCTTTCCAGAAACTTGAAGTATTTTGAGTAATTTGGCACAGCTGAAGAGCATATATCCGAATACTCTGCCTTTCAAACGTCTACATTCCATCTACGTAGACAATTGTCCAAAGCTGAGAAAGCTTCCACTGGATTCCAAAAGCATCTTCAAGGTTGAAGCATTTACCATCTATTACTATGAAGAAGAATGGCTAGAAACAGTTGGATGGGAGAACGAAGCCACACGACAACGTTTCTTACCTACATGGTGATATGATCCGTTTCACCATACATAGTTGTCTCTCTTTCTTTTTCTCTGAAATTGTATTGCTACCTTTCTTTCTATATATAGAATGGAAATAAATAATTGAGTATATATTCAAATACCTGTTGACAATTCAAATTCCACTCGACTATCATAGGAAGAAGATATCAATAAGACGAGCACAAGGGGTCAAGAACCGTGTGGCATTAATGTAAAACTGTCACTATTTCTAAAAGATGAATATTAATGTGTTTTTACACATATTAAGAAAACACATTAAAACTTAATAATAAATACATTAACTTATTGCTAAACAATTTTCAATCGGTTTAAATCAATAATAATTCAAGAATTTTAATTATTTTTCTAGAAGTTTACAATTTATCATTAATAATTAGTAAATAATTCATAGAAAATTTAAAAAATCTATCTTTTTGAAACACAAGATTTTTTTAAAACATTTATCTTTTAGAAATAGAAGAAATATAATTTTAAAAATTAGTGCAGCCACACTCTAATTTCTACTTTCAAAAACCTCACTTAATGCAGCCACACTCTACTACTTCGAGACTTTTAAGCTTTTTTAAGTTTTTTTCCCAAGTTATATTGCAATTATGTGGAATAACATTGGTTCTTTGATATTCTCTCTAAAATTCATCGAAAATATAAGAATGATGCTAAACTAGATCACCCTAAAATGCGAGCATTTATTTGCTCTGTAGATACTAACAACTTGTTTTACTCTTAACAAATTTGAGCGTAGAATCAGGCCCGTCCCTCCCCTAAAACAGGTGAAACATAGATATTAGATCACATAATTAAAACAAAAATCTGGGCCACATTTGTAATGGTTCTATGTAGCTTATAATATGGTCTAGTGGGGAGTTATATTCTTCTCACATCTGGGTTTCGAATGTGGCAAAATGTCTATTTTCTCTTTTTTCAATTGTTTTCTTATTAATTTTGTTAAATATATATATATTTGTTTGAACTGTAAGACATAAGGAAAAACTTTATCATTCTCTTCTTAGTGTGTTTTGTAATGAAAACAATTTTCTTCTTAGCTGTCGATATAATATTTTTTTTTCTTGTTAATTAATTGATTAATAATCAATTATTATAATAAGAAAGTGATTTTAGATTTAATTTTTAAAATAGACTATTGATGTTGGATGCTGGTACTTACAAAACAATTTTCATCTTGTTGATTGTATATTTACGGAGAAAAGTATCTTCCAAATTAAAAGATCAAACACATGTTTAAATCTTCATCCTATTAATAATGACATGCTTGCTTTGCTTTCTATTGTTGCATTGATTTTATTTATAAACAAAGGCAAAATTTTATTTTTTTCAAATGTTTTAAACCATTGTAATCCATGGGACGGCACTGCCTAGAATCATTAGTGTATATATACCATACCATGTTTAAGTTGCGAGGTGGAGAAGGATGAAGCTGACAAACATAGAAGAGGTCGAACCTGTGATTAATGGAGTTTTTTTTTTTGTATGAATGTTAAGTAGAGCCTAAGGAAGTTGAGGAAGAGGACTCGAGTAAAGTGAGGTTCACACTGAAGGCACAAATGATTCATGACTCTGTGTCCTTTCCTTATTAATGATCTTTACACAATCGCTTTCGGTGCAGACTGCATTGGTTTGACAATCGATTAGCCATCGATGAGAAGGAATGCTAGGTATAGACAAAACATTAAAACCAAACAACACTGTATAAAAAAGTTAGACCACCTCTACCGGATGTCTCTAAACAAGTATACAAAGAAAAAAAAAAGGAAACAGTAAGAGAGATGTAAGAGAAAAGTTCTAATAATGAAGTTTTTAAAGACAGTCTCTATCCACATGTCAAGATATAATTGGTTTAACTGAATAAAAAAAAAATTTTAATTATTTAACTAAAATATATTAAAATAACAATACTTTACATTTTTAGAACTCGTCTTTAACTTTTCACCATTAGAACTGCTCTAAGATGACATGAAATAGACTGCAGACAGCGTTAAAAATAAATGAACACGAGCTTCAGATCAACAGAAAATAGGCAGGAGACAACCTAAGGAAAATGCTTTTTACAAGGAACCCTAGGAACGCTACCATTTCACAACTTAAGTCTATTAAAGCAACCTAAAAGCATCACCAACGGGTCAGAACTCTACTCAATCTCTAAAAATATATAAATATTAATATTTTAAATATAATCTAATTATGTATTTAAATTTAAATTACAAATAAAAAATTGGTCAATTATTAAAAGGATATATGTCCATACTCTTACTGATACAAGTTATAAAAGTCATTCTGTTAGAACTTTTTGATTGTCTCTTTCCTTTTTTATTTTTATTTACATCTTATATATAATTAGGGAACTATCTCTCCCCTTAAAGTACCACGTCACTCTCCTTTTTAAATTGACACGTGTCCACTTTTTGTATTATAATTCTGTTTAACGAATCAAAAACTCATTAACAAATGAAAGATACTTTCGTATATATTTAACCCATTAATCTAATTGATATGTTAAAAACATTGTCAACAAATTCAACCCAAACAGAATTGATAACTTTTAATTTGAATCTAGGCCCACAATCAACACTCCTCTGGTCGTCGGCTTCTCCCTCCCGACTACAAAACATTGTCGCTTTTCATCTTCTTCCAATCAAAGGTCGGCAACTGGGATTCGTAACTGGTGTCGATCTTTCGCCTCCCATGTCTTAACTTTATCCTCCCTCTTTCTATAAATTGCCTTCTCCCAAACTACTCCCTCTCTATCCATCTTTATCTTTACTCCTCTCACAAAAACACTCTTGAAATTATCCAAATGGCTGCCATAGATTTCATAGCTATTCCATCGGAGATCATATTAGATGACCTCCTTCTCGGTCTGATTCGGATCTGGGATTCAAAAAACATCAAGATCGATGGTGTATTCATGGGCATAACACTGCTATTTCTCAATGAAAAGTAAGTTGTTTTTGTTTTACAAAATTTCACATGACAATATTTTTCAGAAAACATGCTCACCAACTTAATTACGCTACAATTGCAGAATACTATGAAATTATCTGTCCTACTATATAAACACGGTGTCATATAGGGATTTTAATGATCCTTACTTTCTCTATTTGTAACCAGTGAGACTCGACTATATTTCAATCAGCTTATATACAAGAAAAACATAGCTATTTGGTAGAGATTTAGAGCATGACTTACCTGATCATTTGGTTTTATCATTAAATTAAGTTAATTTTTCCACTTTTGTATATTTAGTTACTTCCCTATCTTACTTCATAATTAGATCAGGTTAATTGGCAAGATATTAAGGGCATCTCCAACCCCACTCTATTTTAGAGTACAAACTCTATTTTAGAGTACAAACTCTATTTTAGAGTAAGATTTTCTCCAACCCTACTCTATATTTTACTTTAAAATAGAGTAAAATTTTAGTTTACTCTATATTTAGAGTAACTCTAAGAATTTAACACTAACTCTATTTTATAGTTACTATACTTTAGAGTTACTCTATTTTAGAATAATACATTGGAGAGAAACTTTGCTTTTAGTGTTACTATATTTTAGTAAAAAATATAGTAGTACATTGGAGATGGTCTAAGATCATACTTAGAATACCGATAATAAACAGATAGAATTAGCAACCAAATATATAGACTTTGTTCATCTACTTTGCAAAAACCGAGTCATCAGTTTTACCATCTTTTATAACCTTTACCACTCTTTAGGGAATATAAGAAAATGTTGATCAATAGAAACGATTTTTCAACAAGGAATTAGATCAATGAAAAAGCTGTAAGTGGTTTCGTAGAAATTTTTTTTTCCAAGAATCTCTTATATATATTCAATTATTTACCGTATCTGAAACGTAACATTATTCTGGTTTAATTTAGGCTCCTGATATTGTCCATATATCTCACTGTTGCATCTTTAGATTCTCTACTAACGTGTTCATTCGTATCTTGCTTGCTGAAGCTAATGATTCAATTATCATCTCAAGTAAGTTTTAGATTACGCATTTTACTTGGACGCTACTTTGACTATGTTCCTTTGAGTAAAGAATCCAAATTAGTGCCAATGTTTCTCATTATGTAATGCAGACAAACAAACTTTACCAATTAGCTGTTGTGGGATTCTGCTTACTATCTGCATGTGTAAACTTTAATCTATCATTTTTTTTTAATCCATAAGTTTGGTTAGGCCCTTTTCTTTTCGGTGCCGCTGCGATTGATGATACCGACTGAAAATCATTTGCAAATTTTCTCCTTGTTGTCGCTGGATTGAAAAACGGGAGAGCACGGCGTCAAGAAAATCAAAGGAATCCGGTAATTTTGGTATCACTAAAATAAACAGCGATAGATTTTCTCTATTTTCTCTCTCTTCAGCGATTGAAAAACACGGACTCTCGTCCCCTTTTCTCTTATTTTCCCTTTAAATTACGATTGTTAACCACTGCTGCAGCGACTGAACCCCGAACAGGGCCTTAACAGTTTCGAGGTCATTAACAGTTTCAAGGAATCTCACTTACTTGGTGATCTTAGGTTGAACCAATTGCTAATTTGTTTGCTGCTCTCTTCCTATCTAGAACACACAAAAAGAATACCCACGCAAAATTGTCTAATTTACGTTGATTGAGACCAATTTTACGAGGATAACAGTTAAGATTTTTTTGGTGGAATGTGTGTTTGGTAGAAGATGAAAGCAGAGCTACCAAAAGCTAAGCTTGAATAAAGATGAAATAAAGATAAACTTTAAAATTGCATTCCCATTTCATAAGTCGGTTAGGTTACATCTCAAGGGTATTTAAACAAGACAAAGAGTAGAGAGAACATTCTAGGCCTTATAGAATATGCCAAACGAATATGCTTTTACAGCTCAGTGAACCATATCTTGAAGAGCTACAAATTGGTTCTTCACCGTAATTGCAGCTGCAGTCGTGTTTGTACTGTTCCCTGCTTTTGGCTGAGCTGTCTTTACTCCTCTTCGTGTTACCGTTGCAAGGTTGAATGCTTGACTGGGCCTGTCTTGATGGGCTTTATTGTGGGCTTGATCACTCTTGTTAAGACCCCCACTCAAAATCGAGGTGGGAGCTTCTTCCACACCGAGTTTGTAACGAAGATCACAGAAGTTTGCGTGAGGCAGGAACTTCGTAAAAATGTCTGCAATTTGTTGATGTGCAGGAACGTGCTTCACAATCAGAGAACCTATGGCCACTCTCTCTCGAGCATAATGAAAGTGAGTTTCAAAGTGTTTTGTTCGCTTGTGAAAGAGAGGATTCGCAGTGAGTTGAACAGCAGACAGATTGTCACAGTAAACCTCCGCCAGTTGGTGAAGCTTGATCCCATATTCTTCAAGAAAAGCAGCAACCCATGAAAGTTCAGCCGCAGTATCTGATAGAGTGCAATATTCAGCTTCAGTAGATGATCTCGCAACTGTTGGTTGACGAGCTGCTGACCATGAGATGATATTAGAACCCAGAAATGTACAAAATTCTCCAGTAGATCTTCTTGTGTTTCTGCAACCAGCCCAATCGCTATCACAATAAGCCCTTAAAGTAGAATCAGTGTTGGAGGAGAGATGAAGCCCCATTGTGATGGTGCCTTTCAAATAACGCAGAATACGCTTCAGCAAATGAAAATCTGCAACAGTTGGTTGATGCATTTTCCTGCGGAAAAAGTTAACCGCAAATTGAATATCTGGTCTTGTTAATGTCAGATATTGGAGTTTACCCGCCAGACTTCGAAAGTGAGTGGGATTAGAAAAGAGAATATCTTGATCTGAGACACGATCAAGCTAGAGAGGCAGTGGTGTAGGCATATGGGTGCACAGTCCAACATTCCAGCATCCGAGAGAGGATCCAGAGCATACTTTCCCTGACTTAGGACAGACCCTCTGACGTAAAAATAGCCTGAATTCCCAAGAAGTAACTGAGCTTTCCCAAATCTTTCATCCTGAATTTCTCATTTAATGACTTCAAGAACTCTGATATGAACCCTGGATCACTTCCTGTTAAGATCATATCATCAACATAGAGCAACAAAAAGATGAATCTCTGACTTTTATTATAAACAAACAGCGAAGGATCTCGTGGACTGCACACGAAGCCTGTCTCAATTAGAAATGAGCTAAACTTGTCAAACCAAGCACGAGGGGCTTGTTTTAGGCCATAAATGGCTTTGTTGAGTTTGCAAACATACTCAGGGTGCACCTTATCTTTGAACCCTGGTGGTTATCTCATATAAATGGCCTCCTTGAGATCTCCATGAAGAAATGCATTCTTCACATCCAGTTGTTTGATATCCCAATGTTCAACAACCGCATGATGAAGAACCATTCGCACAGTTGCAGTCTTGACTACGGGACTGTATGTTTCCAGAAAGTCCACTCCTTCTTGCTCATTCCCTTTCGCGACCAGACGGGCTCTCAGTTTATCTAGAGTGCCATCAGAATTCGGCTTAGTCTTGTAGACCCAGCGACATCCTAACAAATGAACATTCTCTGGAGGTGGGACAAGGTTCCAGGTATTAGTCTCATCACATGTCTCCATTTCATCTCCCATTGCTGCAGTCCATCCAGGGTGTTTAAGTGCTGCCGCAATGGATCGTGGTTCAGCTGGAATGCCTTTAATAGTGTGCAGAACATATCGAGGATTGGGCTTGATCACACCGACCTTGCCCCTGGTGATCATGGGATGTTGATTAGGATTAGCTGCGGGAGCTGCAGGTGCTGGTTAATTCGGAACCAGTGGAGGAAACTCAGTTTTAGAGTGAAAATCAAACTCTGGTTCACTGTCGGTGTCAATAACTGGGTTATGTTCGATATTTGGCTCCGTTGGTGAGTCTGGTGGAGGAGTATTGACGTCGTGCCGTTTGGAGAAGAGATTCTGTTCTTCTGAGCTGTTTGAGGCGACTGGTGCTTCTTGTTCCATAGACGATTCCAGTGAATCATACCAAGACTGAAACAGAGAGGAGCTTGCAGGCGGAAGCAGATGTTTGTAACTGTCGGAAAAGGGAAATCGATTCTCATCAAACAGGATATGTCTGCTGAGAAAAACGCGTCCTGTAGGCGAATAGAGGCATCTATATCCCTTGTACTGTTCTGAATAACCAAGAAACACACAGAGCAAAGATTTTGGATCGAACTTATTTTGAGCATATGATCGAAGATGAGGATAACAAGCACACTCCAACACTTTTAAGGCATTATAATCAGGAGCATAACCATTCAATCGCTCAAAGGGACTAATCATTTTGCCATGAACAGAGGAAGGCAAGAGATTAATTAAGAAATTAGCAGTAAGAAAAGCATCGACCCATAAGTGAGAAGGAAGATGACTCTGAAACATCATCGATAACCCCAGTTCCATGACATGGCGATGCTTCCTTTCTGCTAAGCCATTCTGCTCAGGAGTGTGAGGACATGACACATAATGTTTGATCCCACAGTTAACAAGATGAGCAATGAGCGAACTGTTGACAAACTCTCCTCCACCATCACTTTGAAAGATACCAATTTTCTGTTTAAACAAATTCTAAGCCTGTTGTTGAAACTCTTTAAATTTATTGAAGACATCTGATTTCAATTTAAGAGGATACAACTAGCTGAATCTTGAGAAATTGTCAATGAATACAACATAATATTTGAAACCCTGAACTGAGACAACCGGAGCAGGACCCCATATATCACAGTGTATTCTCTCAAGAGGCCGAGAAGCTTGAAAAAGAGATGCTGAAAAAGGGAGTTTTCTTGACTTTCCTAAACGACACACTTCACTTATTATTGATGGTGATATCGTGCTTTGAAGACAGAACTTGAAGAAGTTGGTGATGAGCATGCCCCAGCCTTCGATGCCAAACAACCTCAGTCGCAGCTTGTTGTCGCGATGAGTAGTAAGCAAGGAAGCGTGGATTCTCAAGGCTGTAAAGGCCTTTATTTTTGCTTCCCTGACTGAGAAACCTTTGAGTTGCTTTGTCCTTAACATATACATTAGTCGAATCAAATGTGAATTTGCATGGATAGTCATCAGTGAGCTTTGAAACAGATAGCAGAGACTTAGTCATATCAGGACAAACCAAAACATCATTTAAAAGGAGAGTACCTGAGATGGTTGGAAGAGCAATGGACCCAACGTGAGTAATGGGTAGAAAATCTCCATTGCCAACAATGATTGAGTCATGTCCCTCATATGGTAATGCAGATTGCAGATATTGGGAATCATTCGTGACATGATGGGTAGCTGCCGAGTCCGCATACCACTCAGGACCCTGATGACCACCATTATCTGGTTGTGTCGTTGTGACAAGAGTTTGTTTCATATCTTCGACGTTGAACCCTTGATCAAATCGATGGAAGCATTTGTTGGCAGGATGACCATACTTGCCACAGAGCTGGCAAGTAGGACGCTGGTCTTAATTGGTACTCGGAGTACGTTCAGCTTGTTGACCAAACTGTTGAGGAAATCATCTTCCTTGCGTAGTAAAGGTACCTCGTCCTCTGAAACCTCCTCTGTTTGGAGCTCTGCCACGTCCCATGTATCCACCTCTGTTGGTGTATTAGGCTTGATGTGGTGTAACCTCGGGACTTGTCTCATATTTCTGGAGTTTATCATCAAACCCTATCAGCTTGTATGTCACATCTTCAAAACTTGGTCCTGGAGCAGTATCCATCGAATCTTCAATCACTGCAACAATGGACTCATATTCACGTCCCAGACCATGAAGAACAGCATAGATTTTCTCTTCTTCAAAGATAGGTGGTCCAATAGAGTCAAGTTGGTCACACAACGACTTGATTTCCGACAGGTACTGAGACAAAGTTTTGGAGCCTTTCAGAGTGGTCTGAATACGACGTTGAATATCAAGCTTTCTTGTTGCAGAGACTCGGTTGTATTTCTTGGCCAGAGCACTCCAGATTTCTTGAGAGGATTTGAGACCATAGACCATTTTGAGCGTGTCTTCAGAGAGAGAACCAATAATCCATGCCATAATGAGTTGGTCGACTTGCACCCATTTGAGAAGAGCGGGGTTGGGAGTTTCAGTGACTGCATCTCCATTGCGCACGGACACTGTAGCAGGAGGACGCGGAATCTCTCCTGTGACGTAGCCAAGAAGACCCTAGCTGTTTAGAAACTGCTCGAACTGCAGCTTCCAAGAGAGGTAGTTTGTGTCAGTGAGCTTGAGTGTAACAACTTGCGTGATGGAGAGTGTAGCTGGAGTAAAAAACTCAGAAGCCGCCATGGCTCTGATACCATGAAAGCAGAGCTACCAAAAGCTAAGCTTGAATAAAGATGAAATAAAGACACACTTTAAAATTGCATTCCCACTTCATAAGTCAGCCAGGTTACATCTCAAAGGTATTTAAACAAGACAAAGAGTAGAGAGAACATTCTAGGTCTTATAGAATATGCCAAATGAATATGCTTTTACAGCTCAGTGAACCATATCTTGAAGAGCTACAAATCGGTTGTTCACCGTAATTGCAGCTGCAGTCGTGTTCGTATTGTTCTCTGCTTTTGGCTGAGCTGTCTTTACTCCTCTTCATGTTACCGTTGCAGGGTTGAATGCTTGACTGGGCCTGTCTTGATGGGTTTGATTGTGGACTTGATCACTCTTATTAATAGAAGACATATAACCCAAAAAGAAAGAAGAAGTTCTGTCATATGTCTCTAAAGCTAAAATTTTAAATTTGAGCTTAAAGATGTTTCACACAACTTAATTAATACTATTTTAATTTATATGTTCAAGTGCTGGAAAAATATACCGAGGAGCATGAATGTGTTGCTGAGAGACATACCACCAGGTCAGCCATGTGTTAACGTAGGCACTTGTAGTAAATATTCAGGACTTCATACACCAATATTTTAAGGAAACAAAGGCAATGTATTATGTATAGTGGGTTTGGTGGAGAAGAAGGCCAAAAAATCAAATAAGATACAATATGAGTGTAGACCTAAAAGAGGTTAAAAGGAAAAGGAAACAAAGACGACAAGACTGGCGTTTTTCAGCTGAGGTAAACAATTGGTGAACATACTAAACCTTAAAGCTCAAAGATCAAAGATGAGAGCTATGTAAGAGATGAATCGATCTATCGGAGGTAAAGAAGACTGTGAAGACAATAGATGTGATAGGAAACAATATATCTTGTAGATTACCTCTTGTAGATTTACTAATGAAAATAAATGAGAATAGGGAAGATAAATAGCTGATCAATTCCACACTCCAAAACAAAAAGAATAAACCAAACAAAGTAGGGGTACCCCGTTGGAATTCATATTTACCTTTTAAATATTATTCCACAATAAAAAAACCACTTATATGGTAACATTATAAACGGAAGTGAATATTAAGTTTTAATCCTTTTGGATAAGCACGAAAAGAATCAAAACAAAATAAGTTATATACAAAAAAATTTATGATTTCTGAGATTAACGAATGCAAAGAAACAAGAAAAAATACATAATTAAACCAAGTGATGTTTAACTATTTAAAAATAATAATTTAAACAGAAAGATTACAACAACATAAATTAAACAAAGACACATAAAAATATAAACTTAGAGAAAAAACATATCTCTACGTATGCGTGGAGGAGAAGAAACTCGACTGGTTTATTTTAATAAATTAAAGATCCTCATAACTTCACCATTGGAAATGGTCTAAACATGCGGTTTAAACCTCTTTAAAAATATCTAAAAAATGTTCGCCAATAAAATTCAGCTCCTGTAATCATATTAATCCCCCCCCCCCCCCCCCCCCCCCCCNACTGTCCGATTTTCTTCTATGGCTTAGAAAAAAAAATTGATCACACTAATGTGTAAAAATAAAAATGTCAAAATACTAAATCTTGTGAAAATACCATTAACTATATATTAGAGGGGTAAAAAGTAAAAACACAAAGGGGAAATGATGTCTTTTTCATAGATGTTATATGAATGAATTAAATAGAAAAACTGAGCCAATGGTTATAATTTCCCTAAATTATAAATCTAAAAGCTAAACAAATGCTATAGGTATTATAATATTTATGGAAGAAAATATGTTAGCTTCCTTTTTCTCCTTTACCGTTTGAAACTTTCTTATAGCAGTAATTCTGTTTAAAATTTTGTAAAACTATTTTTTTGTTGGTAAATCAAATTAACATTTCAACCAAAAAAAATATTGGAAGATTAAAAATGATAAATTATAGGATAATATTATATTGGAGCAAATACATTATCTTTATATAGTAATATATATTTTTCTAAAACGTTTAATAGCTTGTCCACTTTAGGCTTAAGCTTGTGTGTCTTCATACCTCATTCTTTGTTTTATCTTTTAACTCGTTGTTTATTATTGGAAGGTTGTTTTGGCTGTCTCAGTGTCAAGTGATCAAGTTATTATTGGAAGGTTGTTTTGGTTACGCGTTTTGCATGGATGGGCTGAGTAGGCAGAAATCATTTTTTTTTTTTTTGGGTTGAATGTAAAAATCATATCTTTCAAACAGAACAATAAATGTATTCAACTTTTCAAGGACGATTATCCTGAATCCATCTCTAATGGGTTAAGTCCAAAGCTAAGAATGCAAAAAGCCATGATTATCGTGTTCAACACCCGTTAAGATCAAGTACTCATTTTCAAGGATCAAGATTTCTGATTCTGTGTTGACAGTATGTTTTTGTGTATTCATATGTGAATGAGCTCTTTTTATGAAGAATACTAGTAATTAACCAGTTATTGCACAGAGCAATGTAATTTTTTATATTTTTTTATAATTTAGTTTGAAAAACTTTGGTTTGAATTTTCTTTTTTTGTCATAATTAAATTTTGGTAATTAAGATTATTAAGGAAAATAATTCTGGATTATTTATAAAAAATCAATATTATTGTAGAGATAAACTTAAATCTATACCAAATAGATTTCAGTGGCATAGATTATAAATAATAGATTTTTTTTTAATAGTTTTTGAAACAAACCTTTTAAATAATATTATAAAGATGATAAGAAAATATCCAAGGTTTGGTTTTGAGATTATTAGTCTTATATTTTGTAGGCTTGTTCAGAGCTAAGTTTGGCTGCAATACTTCTTCATATTCACGTTGAGCTATCCACGTTTTAATGCACTTGAGAATTTTGATCTTTGAAGATAATGTGTGGAATATGAGAAAAGTAGAATAATAAGAAAGAATATTAGGTGGTTTCCATTAATACGTAACTAAGTGGGAACAAATACAAAAGGAGAAGGCGTAAAACAGCATCTTTGGACTCATGCACATATTTATTCAAATATCCTATCATATTTTTCCTCCTTTCTCATATTTTCTGGTTTTGTTTTTGTGCCTTTCTCTCCTATTAGCAGTGATGGGTGGTTGTTTCTCTGTCTTGATGTCCTGTGACCAAACGGTGAATCAATTCTCTCAATGGTTATGCCTTAAGGGGAGTTATATCCACAACCTCACCGAGAATCTAGCATCTCTCCAGAAAGCCATGGGTGTCCTCAAGGCGAAACGTGATGATGTGCAAGGAAGGATAAATAGAGAAGAGTTTACAGGGCATCGTAGAAGGCTTACTCAAGTCCAGGTATGGCTTACTAGTATCCTAACCATTGAAAACGAATATAATGATCTTCTTAGTACTAGTTAGCTTGAGCTTCAAAGGTTGTGTCTATGTGGGTTTGGCTCCAAAGATTTTAGATTAAGTTATCGTTATGGAAAAAAGGTAATAATAATGTTGAGGGAAGTTAAGAATCTTATTTCTCAAGGAGAATTTGATGTGTTGACTGAGGCAGCTCCTATAGCTGAGGTAGAAGAGTTGCCAATTCAACCTATAATTGTTGGTCAAGAGACATTGCTCGAAAAGATATGGAACCGATTAATGGATGATAAAGTGGGGATTGTTGGTCTGCATGGCATGGGTGGAGTTGGCAAAACCACCCTTCTCACACAGATCAACAATAAGTTTTCTGAAGTAGATAGAGGATTTGACATCGTGATATGGATTGTGGTATCTAAAAATGCATTAGTCCGTAAGATTCAAGAAAGTCTTGGAGAAAAACTAGGCCTTCTGGGGAAGGAGTGGGATGAGAAAAACAACAAGCAGAGAGCCATGGAGATTCACAAAGTTCTTAGGAAGAAGAAGTTTGTACTGTCATTGGATGATATATGGGAGAAACTGAATTTGATTGGGATTGGAGTCCCGTATCCGAATAGAGAAAACGGATGCAAAATAGCATTTACCACTCGCTCTCAGGATGTGTGTGGGCGTATGGGGGTTAATGAAACAATCGAAGTCAGTTGCCTAGACACAGACAAAGCATGGGCTTTGTTTAGAAAGAAAGTCGGAGAAAAGACACTGGAAAGCCACCCAGACATTCCTGAACTCGCAAGGAAAGTTGCTGGAAAATGTCGTGGCCTACCATTGGCACTCAATGTCATTGGTGAAACAATGGCAAGCAAAAGCACAGTAGAAGAGTGGCGTGGGGCATTTCATGTTTTGACTTCATCTGCTGCAGAGTTTTCAGGCATGGAAGATGAGATTCTTCCAATTTTGAAGTATAGCTATGACATTTTAAACAGTGAGCAACTGAAATCTTGTTTCCTCTATTGCTCTTTGTTTATGGAAGACTATCCGTTTATAAACGACAGATTGATAGAGAACTGGATAGCTGAGAGATTCATAGATGAAAAAAAGGGTAGGGAGAGGGCATTTGACCGAGGTTATGAGATACTTGGAACCCTTGTCCGGGCATGTTTGCTGGAAGAAGATAGTGCAGGATATGTGAAAATGCATGATGTTGTACAGGAGATGGCTTTATGGATAGCCTCTGATCTCGGGAAACATAAAGAAAGATGTTTTGTGCAAGCTGGCTTTGACTTACATGAAGTACCCAAAGTGAAGAACTGGAAGAATTTGAGGAGGATGTCGTTGATGGGTACTAAGATTGAAAAGATTTCTGAGACCGTTGATTGTCCTGAACTTACAACTCTCCTCCTTGGGGTAAACCGTAAATTAGTAACTATCTCAGGTGACTTCTTTCAGTCTATGCCTAAGCTACTCGTTTTGGATCTGTCTTATAATACGAGTTTTAATGGATTGCCAGAGCAAATATCAAGTTTGGTATCTCTGAGATACCTTGACTTGTCATATACAAAGATAAGGCGATTCTCGGTTAGTTTACAAGAGTTTGTTGATACTGGATTTCGAGTCGACTGGATGACTGATTATTACGGAGGTAGATTCTTCGTTAAGTAGAATAAAGACTATGAAGCTGAGATGGACAGATTGCGACCTAGGTGGTCGCTGTTCGGACTCTCGGGGATTCGACTAATTTGGTCGACTATCCCATCGTTACTGAGCGAGCTCTCGAGGTCGTCATGAAAAGATAATGAATAAGCAAAGAACAACGGTCCAGGCTTTATTGATGAAAGTTGATTGCTAACTCTCTGGTCGTCGAATGAGCGACCAGAAATTACATTTAATGTCTAATTCTCTCTCAGTGTAAGTTCTTAGCATACAAGCATAAGTTACTGTTCAATAATGAACCGTACCTACCTATTTATACTAAATTTAGGCGGTGTCACCTCTTCAGCCGGTTTCCTTTTGACAGTTGACCGTTTGTTCCGGTTAATGGGCCTCTCACCGTGTTAGTGGGCTTTTCTTTGGTCTTTCTTGGTTATGGGCCCGGCCTTTTAGAGGGTGCCAAACCCATCTCCAACAGAGTTGAAAATGCTAATATATCTGAGTTTGGAGGGGACAAGCGAACTTGAGCATTTACACGGATTATCAAAACTGTCCAGTTTGAGAACATTGAACCAACGAGAATCAAAACTGTTGCTAGATATGAGCCATATGAAGGAGCTGCTGCTCTTAGAACATTTAGAGTTTATAAGCATAACCATCTCGTCAAGTTTGGCTAAGGAGCAATTGTTATACGATCATAGAATAAAGAGATGTATTCAACAAGTTACTGTTACGGAGCGTCCGGAAGAATCAGTAAGCGTATTAACTTTGCCAGCTGTGGATAATCTATATGACATGTACATACAGAACTGTGGAATACAGGAGATAAAAATAGAGAATACACCATGGAACAAAAGCTTCGTAAACCTCTCTGATGTTATAATAGACAAGTGTGATGGTTTAAAGGATTTGACGTGGGTGTTGTTGTTCGCTCCAAACCTTACTTCTCTTCGTGTGTTACATTCAAATCAACTAGAGGACATAATAATCAAAGAGAAAGCTACCTTAGTTCTAAAGGAGGACGAGGAGAGACGCAATATTGTTCCTTTCCAGAAACTTGAAGTACTTTCTTTTGGAGATTTGCCTAAGCTGAAGAGCGTCTATCCGAATGCTCTGCCATTCGAACGTCTAGAGTCTATCTACGTAACCAAGTGTCCAAAGCTGAGAAAGCTTCCACTAGATTCTAAAAGCGTCTTCAAGGTTGAAGCATTCACCATATATTACTATGATGAAGAATGGGTAGAAAGAGTTGAATGGGAGGACGAAGCCACACGACAACGTTTCTTACGTACATGTCGATATCGTCCGTTTCACCATACATAGTTGTCTCTCTTTTTTTTTTCTCTAAAACTGTATTGCTACCTTTTATAAATAAAGGAAATAAATAATTGAGTATATATTCAATTCAAATTCTTGTTGACTACTCAAATTCCACTCGACTAGGAAGAAAATATCAACAAGACAAGCACAAGGGGTCAAGAACCGTGTGGCATTAATGTAAAACTGCCACTGTTAAATATAGTTTTAAAGATTAGTGAAAGACACGAAAGAGAGTTCTGTTCTTAAAAATAATGTCCTTATGAGCTTCCAGAATTAGTAGAATCCATGACAAGTTCACACTCTTCCATCACAGCCGCTTCTTTAATCTCTTGCAACATCTTCAACACTTGCCACATGGTAGGCCTCTGTTCCGGCGAGACTAAGCTACAAGCCACCGCAACTTCAGTCAACATACCGAACTTATCCCTGTCCTCTCTCCAATTCCCATTCTTCTCACCTTCCTCTCTCACTTTCCTCACATATTCCATCATCTCATCCAATGGCAAAACCGGAAGCTTCGAAGGTTGCTTCCCTGTCAAAAGCTCCAAAAGAAGAATCCCGAAGGAGTAAACATCGGCTTTAACCGATTGATAACTCAAACTCTTGTGACGTGCTTCAGGGGCTTTGTAAGCTGCTGCATCAGCGTCTTCTTGATCATCATTGGATGTTAGAGGAGGGTTTGTTGCAAGAGCGACGAGACAGTAATCGGCGATGCAAGCTTCGAAGTCTGGTCCAAGAAGGACATTTGAGGATTTGAGGTTTCCGTGAACTAGCTGCCATGCTTGGTGGATGTAAGAGAGACCTTGAGCTACGTCTTCTGCTATCTTTAAGCACGATGTCCAGTGCAACGGCTTTGCCCTCGACGATTTTGTACCTACAAAAATTATGATTTAAACATTTTAACATAAGCTCCTCATTGCTCATATATCAAAGCTATTAGATTCATTCCTCTTGCTAGACATGGACATATAAACAAAATTAAGCTAAACCAAACTTGAATACTTTAAAACTGTTTGATTTTGGTTTTGTTACTTTAAAACTGAAAAGAAAAAAAAAAAGAAAAAACTAAACCAAAATGTGTTTATAATCCATCTTAGTTTTTTGTGACAAAATTTTTTTAAAAAATCTTAGTTTTCTTTTTTCTTTTTAATTTCAGTTTCTGTAATAACCTTAAAAAAAGACACGCACACCGAAACACACACCATAACCTTAAATACGAATATACCTATGTGTAACGAGCAAGTTTTCTAATTATTATATTTTTGACTGAAACAAGTTTTCTAATTATCTTAAAAGATTATGGTTTAGTCATTAAATGACATGGGAATAAATGAATAATGGGATGTAGACTTGTAGTACGACTATTAAATTCAATTCCATGTGACCACTGAGCTAACTGTATAGTAAAGGTTTAAAAATGACTGAGCAAATTAAAGACCTCGTAACTACTAATTTATTACAAGTACCAACCAGGTGCTTGATGTCTTCAAGACTTCAACGATAATCTACTAAATAATTTATTGAATTTATTATTCTTAAAATAAAAGAATTTGAAACGTGTAATTGCGTGTGAAAGGGTTTACGAGGGCTTACCATGGACGAGAGATGAAAGACTGCCATTTGGCAAATAATCATAAATCAAAAGCCTCTCTTCCTTCGCCTGAAAATAAGCCCTGAGTGGGACCAGATTCGGATGCCCCAAAGCCCCAACTGATTCCATGTGTCGCTCAAACTTCTCTCTTCCTACACCCGCCAATCTAATGGCGTCTAGCCTTTTAACCGTCACGATCAAACGGCTGTCAAGCAACGCCTTATAAGTGGTCCCCACAGTACCTCGACCCAATAACTCAGCAGAAGCTGTCATTAGCTGGTCCATTGTGTACACGTGGGCCTCTCCCGGACAGAACACTAAACTCCCACTCTTAGCCGCTTGTAGCTTCTTCACCTTCTCCTCCAGCTCACTCTCTTGCTCCATCTGTATCGCCGCCGCTACTTCCGCCGTCTCCGCCGCATCAGACGCTACAACCGCCGTCGATTCTTTCCCTTTCTCCTTATCGTTATTGTCTCTCCGCCTCTTCACGGCGGCGATTAGACAACCGACGGAGATAAATAGGAGAAGAGCGGCTAATAGAAACCCTAGAATCACCATGAGTCGTGAATGTTTGCCGTGATTCGGCCGGGATAATCCCATTTCTCCGATATCAGCCATTTGGCCGTGCGGGATAGGCGGTGGTGGTGGTGGCGCCGCCTTTCCCGGCGGCGATAGGTTGAAAAACTTTGACCTCGGGTCGCATTCCTTGTGAACGATCTCACCGCAAAGATTAGGGTTTAGGAGAAAAGAGGAAATACCGAATCGTAACAGAACGGCGGTTACCGGTACAGCACCGGTTAAGTTGTTAACCGAAACGTTGAAAGAATGAAGCGAGGATTGGTTTAGAGGAGGTACAGTACCGTTGAATCGGTTCGAATCGAGTCGGAGGTAAATTAACCGGTCGGCAGAGACTAAACCGGGAGGGATTGGACCGGTGAGCTTGTTGAATGAGAAATCAAGGGTTCTTAACCGGTGAAGCTCGAGAACCGAGAGAGGAAAGGAACCGGAGAATGAGTTGTGATCGAGAAATAACGACTTAAGATTAACCAAACCGGATAAATCGGGTAAAGGTCCGGTTAAGGAGCTGTTCTTGAGACTGAGGACTCGGAGCTGGTCGAGTTTGTTGACTGAGTCTGGAGCGAGTTGACCTCCAAGGTAGAGATCTTCTATAACTAAACGAACCACTTTGTTACCGTAGCACGTGACACCCCACCATTGACAGAAGTTGGAGCTTCTGTTGCTAAAGAAACCAAGCTTGTCCCATATATCAGCTTTGGATTTGAACAGCAAAAGAGCGTAAGCGTCACGGTGAGGAAATGCGTGTTTTGTGCGGTTCAGAGAAGAAGAAGAAGCAGCGGAGAAGGAGAAGACGAAACAGAAGAAAAGGAACTGAGAAATGGGGAAGTTACAACGAAGCATTTTCTTGTGTTGGGAATGTGTTAAAGAAGCATGTCAATAATAATGTATGAGAATACAATATCACAGATTTGATTTTGCTTTCTGTAAGAAAAAAATCTAGAGAGAGGTGAAGAGAGCAGGAGGTACGTGACAAAAGGATGATAGACACAAGAGAGTAGTTGTCGGACTGGAAAGCTCAGAGTCACGTGTTTACTGAAAAAAGTAAGAAGATGCATAATTATTATTATATTTATTATTCAAACTTGTAAAAAAACTGTTGAACGAAGCAAAAGAATATGATGGATCAAATATATTTTAATGCCGAATTTTGCAGGAAGAAAAGCATATAACGCGATCTAACAATTGTTTTGTATCAAAAACAGGATCTAACTACTGTTAAAAGAAATGTATTATTATGTTTCTCTTTTTTCGATATTAATGATTATTACAGGTTGTTTATGGTTGTTGAGACTTGAGGGTTAAGTTAATACTACTTCACAGCGACGAAGAACCAACTGTCTTGTTACTGAAACTAATAAGTTCATTCTTGTTTTATAATCAATTGAAGATATAACCATGAACTTTATTCAGGAATAAACATGATTTGGACAACCTTAAACATATGCACCGGAACAAACCCAAATTCGTATAAAAATCATCATCTATCAATACAAAAGTGTGTTTTTCATATACTACGATCATCATCTATCACCTAGGAAGTCTTTTGTCACTGAGCTAATGACAAACTTTTGAATATGTGTAGAACTCATTTATATTTATTATTGTAAAATACGGGAGTAATTTAAGTACATAAAATTCGAGTTCGAACCCTAATTTCTCATAATTTCCAATTCGATTCGGGTTTTTCCTCGCTACCCTAAGAATCCTAAAAATCTCTGATTCCTCCTCTGTAACAATTTCGATTGGCTCTATTTCTTATTTGAGTGTTGGATAATGAAGTCGGAAAGTGAAGATTTGTATGTCAATACGATGAGAATCCGTGGATTTCCAATGAAATATGAGTGTGGTCGCAACAGTGTAATCAAAACGTCAAAGACGCAGGATATGTAAGTTTGGATAAGCTCTAAAAGAGTTTAGATGATTTTTTTTCTTATTACTGTTTGAATTTTGAGAAACAAAAAACTGGATCTTTGTTTGTTCGGTTATGTGAATCAAATAGTGACTGATGATGATACTTTGATATAACTTGTCATATATTTATCAAAAAATTATGTTTTACCGAAGAAGTATATAAGCTTTTAACAGTTTTCAAAATTTATTCAATGTTTCTATATAGGATCATTTGTTTAAATGGGTAGAAGATGCAGTTTACGAAGAGGTAGAAGATGCATTCGTGAAGGTTGAGAGTTTTGAATCTGATATTAGCAAAGCAAAGGTGGAGATTGGGTGCATCAAAAATGTGAATGAAGAGCTGATGGAAGAAGTAAGAAAGGGTAATATTGAACTGAAGAGGCTTAACTTGATGATGAAGGTGGGTTTTGTGAGTGTTGGCTTACTAATTGTGCTATGTATTTGTGATGATCATAATTGAGAAATCAAATGAGTTGTATCTAAGTAGTTAGTAAGCTCAATAATATGGTTGTATCTCATTGATATGATATTGTATGTTTAAACTTAATGTTTAATGCTTTGAACTTATTCTTGTTTTTGTTCTAGATCTTGATAAAATTAATTTTCCATTAGTAAAGCATTTGTTGTTATAAGAAACTGTCTAAGTCGGAACAATAGAAAAATAAGCAATAGCACTTGGAATGTCAATAACAATGACTTCGTGTCTTAAAACATTCCAAAAAACCAATGTCACAACTCACAAGCATAAAAACAACACAAGACAAAGACACAAGAAACCATACCAATTTGTTCTAAACAACACAGAAACTTAAAAATGGACTAAACAACATAACATAAAACATGAATGAGCTTATGACATTTACGAAAACCAACGACGCCATCCACTTGTTTGTGAGGCTTGGTACTGTGAATTTTTCTCCTATCCTGAGGAATGTGAGGATTGGCCTTGTGAAGATTGAGCTTGTGAAGACTGTTCTTATGAGAATTGTTGAGTTCGTCGTGGAACTTGTGTAAAAGAGAATTGTGATGCATCAAATTGAAGTCCCTATTACAAAATGAAAAAAAAAAGAGAAAAATGAAACAACATACATATTGTAATAAGAGAACTATGAACTTATACACTAACCTGATTCTTCTTTGGTCTCCCTCTTAGTTTCTTAGGTGGAATATCAACTGTTTCATTCGAACAGGTTTTCTTGTTGTGCCATTCCTCTTTGCATTTTGAGCATGTGATGATTCGATTTGCACGACTTAACTTGATCGTTGACCCTGTTTTATGCTTAGACTTCATCCTATCATAATTTCTAGGCCTACCAGGATTACCAGTTCGATTTGGAGGTGGAATCACCCCTAATCTATTCGTCTGAGGCCACTCCATTATCCCATTAATAGGTTTGATGCCAACACTATAAGTCTCATGCCACCTGATTGCAAAATACACAATTAGAATAGCTACTAAAAACAAACACATTGAAATAACTACAAAAAAAAAAAAAAGACATGGACGAACCTGATTGCTGTGTAACAATCAGCAACATATTCAGACAGCTTTCTCTTCAGACCAAGGATAACCTTAGCAGCATGAATACAAGGAATTCCATTCATTTGCCAACTTCGACAAGCACATGTTTGTATTTCCATATTCACAACATATGTATTATCTTTGAATTCAACTTCTGTCTCTGGCCCTATTTCCCAACGTAAGTGGCATTCAGTTGATTTCTTTTCAACTCTATCCAACTCCTTGTGTGTCTTCTTCGTAAACTTTGTTTTCAAATTCCTTGCTAACTTAGACCTAGTATAATTTCTGGTCATGCAATGTTGCCTAATCTCCTCTAACATATGTAGCAAAGGTTTCTTCCTAGCTTCTCTGATGGTTTTATTGAAGGACTCACTCAGATTGTTGAGATTATCATTGCAATGAGAGCCTAACCTGAAAAATACTCTTGACCATGTCTCCGGTTTGGTGAGTTGAAGAGAGGCAAATGAACCTGAGTCGTATTCCTTTAGTACATCCATATTGTGCTTAAACTGACCCGGTGTGTAACTCTTTGCAATATACCAAAATAGTCTCTCTAACCTCAAATCTTTCTCACCTTTCCTCCAGTTCTCATATATATGTCTACAACACTGCATATGCTCTGCTTCTGGAAGATTCGTATTTATTGCTTTCACTAAACCCTACAAGTATAGAAACAAACAGATTATAAGAAATAGTTAAACACTTTAGATGTTTGTCAAGCGTTAAAAAATTCACCTTTTGTTTGTCAGAGATGAGAACATAGTCTTTCCCATATCCTAAGTCCAAATCAGCTGTTAAATGTTTGACAAACCAATTCCAATTGGTATCATTCTCAATCTCTACAACTTCCCAAGCAATAGGAACAATCCTATTGTCTCTATCTCTCCCAACTGCAGCCAACAGCTGTCCCTTTATATCCCATTTTAGAAAAGCTCCATCTAACCCAATCACTGGCTTACAAGTCTTTTTTCCAAGATTCTTTTTGTGCATCGAAGCATATTTAGAGCCTGTAGAACCTCTGCTTGCTTCCAACTACAGGTCTTGGGATTGTCTCAATTTCGAAAGTGGAGCCTGGATTCTTATTTAAAATTTACGCTTGATAATCCCAGATTCGATCAAAGTGAGTTTCATGGGTTTTTTCTTCTTTCTTTCATCAACTTTGTCTTTGCTTTGATACATGAATTTTCCTTTGCTTCCAAGTGATACTCCCTCAGGATCTCTGCTTGAATCTCCAATGGTTTGAGTTTTGGATTCAGTCTCAACTTCTCTGAGAATAGGTCTGCAATAGCTGAACGTTTCAACATCTTTGACTGACCTGATATCTCACACCGATGAACATTCACATATGTCTTGATATGTAACTTATGTTTCTTTTTCTCATAAGAACAGTAGATTTTCCAGGGACATGGAGCCTCATCTTTTCTCATTGTGGCAGCACACTTTGCACCCATCTTTAAACTAGTGGAACGATAAAACTTATTAATTAATGTTGTACCTGCAAAGAGAAAACAAACATAGCACATAAGATTCTTAACCACGATCATTCAAATATGCTTACTATATCGATCACTAAACTAAAACAAACATAAGACATATAATTATGTACCTGGTTTTTTAAGGTGTATCTAAGGTAAGCATGTTTGAAATCATCAGCATCAAAAAATGTCTTTCCCAATTGAAGCAATTCCTCTGGATCAACATCTTTTATGTAAACTTCTGAAGGTCTCATTTCCTCTTCATTCTCCTCATCTGATGACAGATGATCAGGTATTTTTTCTTCATCCCAGGCGTATACATCCCCAATGTCTTCGTCAACCTCACAATCATCGTTCCTAGCATCCTCTCGGAATAATACAATTAAATCTCTACAAGTTTCTTCTGCAATGCCACCATAACCATCATTATCGTCTCCTTGTATATCTTCGTCACCTACAACGCTCGGGTCATCGTTGTCACTTAAAGAATCTAGGTCGTCGTCTCTGTCGCTCAGAGGATCCAGCTCGTCTCTTTCAGTCGGAGGACCCAGCTCGTGTCTTTCACTAGGAAGATTCAGCTCGTGTCTTTCACTAGGAGGATTCAGCTCGTCTCTTTCAGTCGGAGGACCCAGCTCGTCCCTTTCACTAGGAGGATTCAGCTCATCATCTAGCTTACGCTTCTTCAATCCACCACTAGCTTTACCACATTTCGTCAAATTCTTCGGAGGAGGTCGTTTTGATCCATCACCACGTTTTTCAATCTTCTTCGAGGTTTTCTGAGATGAGACATTCGATTGTGTTGGTTCAAATCTGCTACTTTCACCTACTTTTGTCTTTGACGAACACAAACTCCGACCAGGAGGCCTAGTCCACTTTGTCTTAACCATGAGTGAAATCGAATTGGAAATTCTGAGAAAGTAGGGTTTCAGGGTTCGAAATCGATTTTGTGCATTAAATTACTCCCGTGTTTTACAATAATAAATACCAGTGAATTCTACACATATTTGAAAGTTTGTCACTGGCTCAGTGGCAAAAGACTTCCTTTAACCATTCGGTGTCGTGAGTTCGAACCTTGGTGACTACAGATTTTTTAAAAATCCTAGAAGTTTAAAACGACACCGTTTTAGATTTAACTCCAACAGTAAACGTGGGGTTAATGGCGTTTAAAATTTCTATTAACTCTTTAAACGGAATGCTGATTTGGCAAGTCAATGAAAAATTGGTTATTATTTGAAAATTCAATAAAAGATGAGTGTTTATTTGGCTAGACAAATAATTCGTGCTTTTTTTACAAACTGTTGAAAGTTCAGGATTTTTTTGGCCGAATTCTCAAATGATATTATATATATAAATTATCAGTATTTTTTCTTTTTCTTTTTAAAGTTTACGGTATAAATATTTATATATAATTATTTATATAATAGGATTGTGCTAATTCTGCTATGGTGACTGCACATCATGTATCAGAAGCTCATTTTTGGGGTATTACGGATCTGATCATCCATATATTGTTTACGAATGCTCATCAAGGAGACACCAATTTCGGTTTAATAAACATTTGCTTTAAGTTCTCTCGTTTAAGTCATATGTGGCCCATGTCTGGTTCTCGACATCTTTAGCCAACATATATTCTATTCTTGATCAGATTACCGAATGCCGTAAATCTATTTTCAGTGTAGACACCATTCGAATATGAATTCAGCTGTATGTATTCAGGAATTACAACAAGAATTGGAAATGGCTACCACTACTTCGTCTTTGCCCAATCAAATTCCTATTATCAGGCAACAATTAGTGGCAGCCTACCGAGATAAAGATGCGTATTGGCATAAAAAAAGTAGAAACTTATGGATGATTGGGGGTGATTGCAATACTCTAATCTACCATGCTTGCACCAAGCAACTGTACGCTAGGAATCTTATCATTTCTATTCATGATGATGAGGGCAGGATGTATCATGGTGATAATCAAGTGGGTTTGCTTTCTGAAGAGTTCTTTCAGAACATTTACACAAGCAATGGTCCAGCAAATTTGGAACCTATTTTTGAAGGTTTTCAAGCCACAGTAACCCGAGAGATGAACTCTGCTCTGACTCAAGATTTTACGGATCAAGAAATTTTTCAAACAGTTTCAGCTATTGGAGCTGATAAGGGTCCAAGTCCCGACGGTTTCATTGCTAGGTTTTATCATTAGTGTTGGGATATTGTGGGTCCAGATGTTTGCTCAGAGATTAAGAGGTTCTTCAGAATATGCTCTATGCAACCTGCCCTCAACCATACAAACTTGTGTTTGCTTCCTAAGATTGCAAGACCAGTTACTTTCTCAGACTTCAGCCCTATTGGATTGTGTAATGTCCTCTATAAAATCATTTCAAAGCTTTTAGTGTCTCGTATTAAGGGTCTCTTCGACTCTATTGGCTCTGAAGCTCAAGCTGCTTTCATCCCTCGCTGAATGGCATCTCATAATGTGCTTATTGCTGATGAATTTATGCATTCATTTAAAGCCAGAAGACGTGTGTCGTAAAGGTATATGGCTGTAAAGACGGATATTAACAAAGCATATGACCATGTTAAGTGTGCTTTTCTGGAACGCATATTCCAAGCTTTTGGCTTTGATGCTACATGGATTTTTTGGATTATGGCCACGGTTACCACCGTAAGCTACTCCGTCCTTATTAACGGACATCCTTATGGTCATGTGTGAAGATGTTTTAAGCCATTTGATAAACGTTAATACGGCTACAGGTCGGCTCAAGGGTATCAAGATTGGCAATGGTGTCCCAGCTATATCACATCTGCTATTTGCATATGATTCTCTATTCTTTATCCAAGCTTATCACTGTAACTGCCGGGTCTTGTACTGCGGGGGATCTTCAAGAACGGTTTAAACGTGTTTTGAATATTTTGCAGCAGGGTGGTGGTGGAAAATTCTTGGGGTTATTAGAGAATAGATAGCCGTTGGCTATATCTTCCCCATATCTCTGCAACAACTGTCATATATTCTCTGTAGTAATAGCTGTATATCTCTTGTAGTTATTGTCGTATATTCTCTATCCTTTTATACTCATCCGCTGCTGTATAAAGCTAGAGCATTGCTCTTATGAATAAATCATCCAATTCCATATCTAATATGGTATCAGAACCCGATCCGAACATTCCAACCCTATCTGACCCAAAGTTGGTCCAATCATCGACAAGGCCCAAAAATTGAAGCCGTCGATCCAAGCCCAAACATTCCGAGATGAATGGCCAAAGAACCATCATCTCGAGGGGGCGTATTAGGATATAATGTCCCACATCGGAAATTGGAAGAGACCATTAATAATATATAAGGAATATGGGTCACTCCACTTACGGCCAATTGGTTTTGAGTTGGAAACCCATAGAATTTAACATGGTATCAGAGCCATCATTAGATGAGCACAATTGAAATACAGAGATCAGATTTTTGTCAAGAGCAGGTACACATAGAACATTATTGAGAAAAAAAGGACGAGTAAAAGAGGGAAAAGATAAAGAACCGGTGTGAGATATTTGTAGACCGGAGCCATCACCGAGAAGGACATCATCACCTCCATTGTATGGAGAATGAAGAGAGAGATTTGTAAGGTCTGATGTCATGTGGTGAGAGGCGCCGCTATCGAACAGCCAGGAGGATGAATCTGGTCCGGCGAGCAAAGCGGGATTAGCTTTTGGTTGCCATGATTGATTTGTTGTACCACGAACCATCTGCAATTCTGGACAGAATTTCGCACTATGACCTTGTATACCACAGGCTTGGCAACGACCAAGATATGGACGAGAAGTTCGAGTGGCATTCTGATGTTGTGAGAAGATTGCAGGATTGCGAGAGCGATGATTCTGGGAGTTGTCTCGAGAGTGATGATGTTGAAAGTTGTTCCGAGAGTGATGGTTGTGTGAGTTGTTGGACCTCCAATGTTGGTTTTGTCGTGAATGAGTATTGGTGGCGTTCGCAGTGATGGGACTTGGAAGTGTAGGTTCAGCACAGAGGATCATTGCCTCACGGTTAAGAAGTCGTTCATGGAGCTCCGGGAAGGAGATTGTTGTGTCTCTGCCATTTACAGCATCGATCTCTGGTTTGTATTCATCACTTAAGCCTGCCAGAATTTGCTCAATTAAGTCTTCTGGATCAAGGGGTTTGCCGAGGAGAGCCAGTTCATCAGCTTTGCTTTTGATGGTGCGGAGGTAATTTAGATTGTATCAATCTACCCTTGTGTGATTCCTTCAGAAATCGTGTTAGTGCCTTTGACACACGACTTGATTTGGAGCTTGAGTTGGCGAACATGCCCTCTGGTTGGTTTGCCATATGTTTCTGCAAGGAGACGCCATACATCAGAGGTTGTTTTCGCACTTGACACCACTGATTGGACCGGCAGGGAGATTGCCCCGCTGAGAGCACTATACAAAAGACGATCTTGTCTGCGCCATGGGGCAAAATCAGGATTTGGGGAGATTTCACCAGCAATAGTCAAAGTGGCAGGAGGAACTGGCGCTGCATCATCCAGAAAGTGGTGGAGTTCGTGTCCTTCAAGAAGTGCACGAATTTGATTGGTCCACATGATGTAATTGAGATGAGTGAGTTTGGTGATGTTTGACATATTGATGAAAATGAGAGTGGTGGAGGGGTCTTTGGAATTGAAGACGGTTGTGTTTGCAGTGGTGGGAGAAGGGGTGGAGCTTTTGCTTGTCATGATATTTGTATGAGAGAAGAGAAGAAAAAAAGAAATAGCAAGAGGAAGAAGAAAGGAGAAAAGGTAAAATGATCGTTAGAGCTCTGATCAACTTGGCGTCTCCGGGAACTTCACCAACAACTACACCACCAACTAGTGGCGCTGAAACTATACCACCGGAATCAGCTACAACCTTATTGTCACCAACCAATGCGTCCTCCTCTGCACCCCCGATGGATCAACCGACTGCAATTCCTGATACAAATCGAGCACCAGTACCTACTCACTCTGCTGCTCCAGCTCAACCCCCACCTGCTCTGCCAATTAGAACCAGCAGCCGCACTCGCAAACCAGTTACCAAGATGAACCTGCGTGCAGTTGTTATACCAGCTTCTGAAAAGATCCCAACATCTGTTGCCGAAGCTTTAAAGGATCCCCGCTGGCGACAAGCAATGTATGAAGAACTGGCTGCAATGGCTAGAAATAAGACATGGGATCTCACCTCTGCTACCAATGCATCAAACATAGTGGGTTGCCGTTGGATCTTTACAATCAAAAGACATGCCGATGGCACCATTGACAGATTCAAAGCTCGCCTAGTTGCAAAAGGCTTCAATCAACGCCCAGGAGTTGACTTTCAAGAAACATTCAGTCCTGTAATAAAGCCAGCGACAATCCGACTTGTTCTCAGCGTCTCTGTTTCACGCAACTGGCCATTACGACAACTTGATGTCAACAATGCCTTCCTACAAGGAACTCTTGACGAAGAAGTCTTCATGGCCCAACCACCAGGATTTCACGACAAGCAACAACCACAAGCAGTTTGCAAACTCCATAAAGCAATTTATGGACTCAAACAAGCTCCACGAGCTTGGTACAATGAGGTCCGATATTTTTTGCTTCAATCCGGGTTCACCAATTCATTAGCTGATGCGAGTTTGTTCATCTACAACAAGAATGGGATCTTATTATACATGTTAGTGTATGTAGATGATCTCATTCTCACTGGAAACAACAACACATACCTTAACCGCTTCATTGAATCCCTCTCTACTCGGTTTTTTCTAAAGGATTTTGGCTCTCTCTCATATTTTCTTGGCATTGAAGCTCATAGAACATCACAAGGTTTATTACTAAATCAACATCGCTATATTGCAGATTTATTACACAGGACAAAGATGAGCTCAGCCACACCGGTTCCCACCCCCATGTGCCCCAGCACGCCACTTACTTTACATACGGGATGTCCACTCACGAATCCAACCGAGTATCGAGCTACCGTTGGGAGTCTTCAGTATCTTTCGCTAACAAGACCAGACATCTCATATTCAGTAAACAAGCTCTCACAGTTCATGCACCAGCCTACTGAAGATCATTGGCATGCGGTCAAACGTATTCTTCGTTATCTTGCCGGCACACAATCACACGGGATCTTCTTCTCCACCACCAACACACCATCATTACACGCATTTACAGATGCTGATTGGGCTGGTAACAAAGATGATTACACTTCCACCGGTGCTTATATTGTTTACTTTGGTCATCATCCCATTGCATGGTCCTCAAAAAAACAATCTGGTGTAGCTCGCTCCTCAACGGAAGCAGAGTACCGCTCCGTCGCAGACACTACTTCAGAAGTGTGTTGGATTACATACTTACTTGCGAAACTTGGAATCAAAATATCAGCAACCCCAGCAATTTATTGTGACAACAAAGGTGCAACGTATCTAAGTGCCAACCCTGTATTTCACTCTCGCATGAAACACTTAGCTTTGGATTATCACTTTGTTCGTAATCATGTTCAATCAGGGCATGTTCGTGTTTCACACATTCATTCAGCTGATCAACTTGCTGATACGCTCACAAAACCTCTTACAAAAGAGAAATTTCAATCCTTAAGCAACAAGATCGGTCTCGCAATCCCTCGTCCGTCTTGCGGGGGCGTATTAGAGAATAGATAGCCGTTGGCTATATCTTCTCCATATCTCTGCAACAACTGTCATATATTCTCTGTAGTAATAGCTGTATATCTCTTGTAGTTATTGTCCTATATTCTCTATCCTTTTATACTCATCCGCTGCTGTATAAAGGTAGAGCATTGCTCTTATGAATAAATCATCCAATTCCATATCTAATAGGGGTTGCCTGAACAATTTGGTGGAAGTTTTTTTGGATATGTTCAGTGGCATAATTGAGCAAGTTCGTAAACGCACGTGTTCGTGGAAAAATCATTATCTGTCTCAGGCAGGCAAAGAGGTCATGCTCAAGTCTGTTGCAATCTCAATGCTGGTATACTTGATGTCCTGTTTTAAGATCCCATCCCAGGTGGTGGGAGAGATAACTTCTTTGCTTCGAAAATTTTGGTGGAGTAAGCAGAATGATTCCAAATGCATTCCTTGGATTGCATGGCAAAAAATGCAACATTAAAAAAAGGACGGTTGTTTAGGATTCAAAGATCTGGAGATCTTTAATGATGCTCTCTTGGCTCGGCAGGCTTGGCGTTTGCTCAAATATCCAAACTCGTTGTTGGCTCGGCTGTTTAAAGCCAAATATTATCGAGATTCGTCAATCCTCCATGCTTCTTCTCAACGTTTGCAATCTTATGGATGGGCTTCTATAATCCATGGGCTACAACTTCTTTGGAGTGCCTTTGTGTAAATGTTGGTTCAAGGGAGGATATAGATGTATTTAATGATAATTGGTTACCTTCGGACCCTCCTCGGCCACCTAGACGGCTCTCAAATGCTTCATTATGGGTCTCTGATCTCATTACTTCTGTGGACACTATTCGTAGCTAATGAGGATGCTCTTAACATGCACCTGCATGAGGATGATCGCCCTTTGGTCCGCTCTCTGTTCTTGTCTCACGTCCCTGAACCTGATGCATGGTTTTCGCACTATAATCCCTCTCTGGTGAGTATTCAGTCCGGTCGGGGTATCATGTTGCTCGTCGTTTGGACCCCTGTACGGCTTTAATCCCAGTTCTTTATGGTGACCCTATACTCAAAGATAAGATTTGGAAATTACCTGTTTTGCCTAACTTGCGTCACTTTTTGTGGTGTGTGCGCTCCAAAGCATTAGCTACTGCCTCACGACTATGTTCAAGAAATGTCCTATAGGACTCTACTTGTAGACGATGTGGCATGGGAGAAGAAACTATAAATCATTTGTTTTTCACTTGTCATGTGTCTCAGTCTTTCTGGGAATGTGCTGCTCTGCCTTACCCGTTACTCACTTTGCCATCAAAGGTAAATTTGGCTGATCTCTTACTTTATGATGGCCTCATCACTTGTACTCAACAACTGGTCCCTTATTGGATTCTATGGCACATATGGAAATCACGTACTAATCTCCTCTTTAATCAACGTGTTCCTTTGCCAGTTTCAGAGGTGCAACTGGCATTTTCTGAAGTTAGGGATTGGTTAACTGCATTGGATATGTCATCCCCAGGGCCAACTTCTTTCGTGACTGCATCTTCTACGGATCCTGTAAGATGGGCTCCACCTCCTCTGGATTTTACCACTTGCAATTTTGATGCAGCTTTTGATATCACAACACATCAAGCTTCTGCAGGCTTTTTAATCTGTGATCATCGTGAGCATTGTCTTTTTGGGCGAGTGTTCCGTTTGGTATAGTTTAGCCAGCTTTGGAAGCTGAAGCTCGTGCCCTGCTTTGTGCAATCCAGTCAGCAATACAAATGAGGTTCTCTCATATTTGAAGGTGACTGTCAAGTGCTCATGTGTATTCTAGCTGGCGAGTATATAGATTGGAGTTCATAATCTTTGCAGGGACATATTGATTTTTCTTCTCATTTGGTGGAGGTTCAGTTTCGCTTCAGAAAACAGGATGCAAATCAGTCCGTTCATGCTCTTGCTCATTATGCAAAGTTGTGAAACTCTTTCTGTTCTACTACTTCTTATTTCCCTTTGTGGTTAAGTTATGTATTACAGTCAGATACTATAAATTACTCTTAAGTCTTAATAAAGTTATTTTATGTCGAAAAAAATCATTATATATAATTTTTATTTTTAGATCAGGTATAATTATATATATATATTTTATGATTAGTATTTGAAATCTACGGTTATCGACATCAGGCTTCTCCACCCACTACATGTGAGGTGGATATTCCTATAAATAAAAACCTTCCTCGGCAGAAGAAGAGAGATCGGGATAGTGAGAGGCCAAGAGGTGGAGAGAAAGAGAGAATGTGTCGGTGAAAGTCCGGACCTCATGTATGATATCTTAAACCATCCAGTCGAGAGAATGAGAGATCTAACCCCACTCATGTTCTCGTTTGGATAGACTAAACACTCACCTTAGCAGAAGGTTATTCTAACCGTTTAGCGGGATAACCAAATTATAACCACACACAATATAAAGAGTCTTCTAAGATGATGTTCTTTAATTTATCAAAGAGTCTTCTAAGAAAACTCTTCTTTTTTTTTTTCTCTCTCTGAGATCTTGGGTAGCTCACCCTGTTTAATGAGTGTAGGATAAGAGGCTGTTAGCAGCACCACCGACACAGTCCGCAGGTGAGACATTCCAAAAGATCCTAGAAGATTGACATCAATATAGGTGGACTCCTCATGACGACTGATATATCATGGTTTTTTTGAGTTTTTGACCATGATATAAATCTTGTATATAGAGTTTTTTTAGTATTATCGAATCTTCTCAAATTTTTACAGCTTTAAATAATTTTGGAGCTCTTATTAGATAGTGGAGAATTTTGGAGCCCAAAAAGGGATGTTGTTGAAGAGATCAAGTCGAAGAGTAGTTTTGGATAACGTGCCGATCAACACCACTCTTTTGCGTCGGTTGACACCAAACACGCATACACATTTTTGCACAATTTTTAAATACTTTTGGAGAATTAAAAGTTATCCCAGAATTTTGGTTACTGAAAATATCAAGAGATAACTGATATATATTTGGTATAAATCCTTTTAAAAGTGTAAACTAAAACTGGGTTTTGGATTTTATAATTTAACGCATGCCAACAATCAAATATCGTTGATATGCCAAAATGAATTAATATATTAAATTTATTATTCAATTGCGAATACATAACAACAGATAAGAAATATACTATTACATTAATCTGATAAATTATTTTATTCTAGAAATTTAAATTTATTGTATACAAAATGGATTACAGTGTTTTCAAATTACCATCTATTTTTTATTTAATAAATTTACATAATTAAACATTGATCTATTTTATAAATAAAGAAGAAAAAGATAATGTATCTCTACGTCGAGACATCCCTTATCTATAAAATTTTGGTCCATTATAATTAGATTGTTTGATTGTGTGAATGTGATACCCTGAAGCATTATATTTCTTACATACCCTTTTTTATTCTAAATAATCACATAAAATTTAAATCAGTAAAAAATTGCATCACTAGTATAAAAATATCAAATAGTTTTGTATAAAAACATGTAATTAAAATTTTCATTACCGGTCATGTCTTAATTCTAACTCTATTATCCGTCATATTAAAAGTGCAATTAACCACTTCGACATTCTCAACTATAGATTCTTCTCCATCTCTTCCTAGGTTTTCCATTCTATAATTCAATTAAAGATTTTTAAAAATCAAAATTCATTTTAAAATCTATTAAATAATAATATCTATAACAATATACTTTATTCCATTTCCAGGCCTACAATTAATCCTTCTGATGTTGATATTTACACTTCCACTATTTATAATACAATCATTTTTTAAAAATTTAATAGAAATTAAAAGTTAAAAACTATTATGCCATTTCAAACTAAAAATTTAAATAATTTCAAAAAAAAAAAATTATGTACCAATTCCAATGATAGTGTCTACTATATTGACACCACTTGATTTTGAGATATCATTTCCATCAGTGTTAGGACTATCACCGGGTGCAAGAACTATTACCTTTCTGATTTTAATGTATTTGCATTCATTGATTGAAATATGGTTTTTCGGACTGTTGAATGAAGCTATTCCAATTATCTTAAGATTACTATGTCCTTGAAAACGGATTTGCGACAAAAATAGTACTTTGTCATAAGTTTTTGTTACAATGATTATAATCAATTTAATGATAAAAAGTCATATACTCACTGTAGGTCGTTCAAAAACTGTCAATTTTGGATGAATATATTGAATATGAGAAAAAAAATATTAGATTCACATTATATATAGTTACCAAAAATTTTCATTTTTTTATAGTGTATATAAAAACATTTACCTTCCCAAAAGATGAACCACATCCATTAATTATTCCCGGACCAATGACTGTTAAACCAATTATCTCCTTAAAACCGACCCATTGAAATAAAACCAACCGATACATTTTATATCCACATAACTTAGAAAAATAAATTCAATGTGTTGTAAATCGATGTAAATTACCCAAACTTTTATAGAAGGAGTGTTGCATGAGCCTTGAGTTATATAATAAAAAAAACAAAATTGAGATTATATAATTATTATTAATGGAATGATAAATATATGATTTAGAATTCTGGTAAGTCATTAAAATTTTAAAAATCATGTTATTCTTATATCATATTGATTATCATATAGTATATTGTTTGAATTAATAACAAAAGAAATTAAAATGAAACAATTAATTTATGCCATGTCTTTCTCAAAATTTCCATTCTCAGTTTTTGTTTAATTTAATTAAAACAAAAATTCATATATATGAAAAAGAAATTGGGTGAGATAACCAAAAAAATTTTATAATTAGTTTTGTAGCCAATTTAAGGATTTCGCATCGATACACTGTATGCTAATCTGTAAACAAACATAAATAAAATTATTTACCAGAGAGAGAAAATAATACAAAGCATATTATCTATTTTATTACATTATATTTAGAAATAAAATGCATATATTGGAAAACTTAAAAGTAGAACAAATTGTTATTTTCAAACGCATATTGTGTATAATTGCAGTATTTTATAGATATTAAACATCAGCACTATTACTATTTTTTATGTCAATAAATAAGTATTAAATTTTATAAGTATGGCTTCTCAAATAATTTTGATAGGGTTTGAGTTATATAATAACTAAAAAAGAATTGAGATTATAAAATTATTATTAATAGTATGATAAGTATATGATTTATTTTTTTGTAAATTATTAAAAAAAACCAAAAATCATATTATTCTTATATCATATTTTTTATCATATAATACAATGTTGAATTAAAAAAAAATTAAAAAATTTAACCAATTACTTTATGCCATGTGTTTTTCAAAATGTATCTTCTAATTTTAAGTTAATTTAATTAAAATAAAAATACACACACACACATATATAGACACATATATATATATATATATATATATATATATATATTAAAAGGATATTAGGTGAGATAACAAAAAAAAAAAAAATTTGTTTTGTAGTTAATTTAATAATTTAGCATCGATACACCATGTGCTAATCTATAATAATACAGAAATATCTTTATTTACCAGTAAACAAGAAAGAGAATAATACAAATGATATTATCTATTTTATTACGTTAGATTTTGGAATAAATCAAAATTTGAAAATAAAAAAATAATAGAAATACAAAAGAATCAATGAAGATCATAAATTAAATAGGATATAAATATACATGAATAAATAGAAAATAAATATATTGAAAAACTTTTAAGTAGAATAAACTGTTATTTTTAAACGCATATTTTGATATAATTGCAGTATCTTATTGATATTAAACATGAGCACTATTTCTATTTCTATTTCTATTTCAATAAATAAGTATTAAATTTTATAAGTATGGCTTTTTGAATAATTTTGGTAGGTTGAGTTATATAATAATTTAGAAAAAATCAGAATTGAGATTATAAAATAATTTCTAAAGGAATGATAAGTATATGATTTAAAATTTTAGTAAAATATTAAAAGTCTAAAAATTATGTTATTCTTATATCATATTCATTATCATATAATATATTGTTTGAATAAAAAAAATGAACCAATTCTTTTATGCCATGTCTTTTTCAAAATGTTCTCTTCATAGTTTAAGTTAATTAATTTAAATAAAAAATACATATATATAAAAGGGAAATTGGATGAGATAACCAAAAAAATAGATTTAGTTTGGTAGCCAATTTAAAAATTTTGCATCGATATACCGTGTGTTAATTTGTAACAATACAGAAATACATTTATTTAAGAGTTAAGAAGAGAGAGAAATCGAGAGTGAGAATAATGCAAAGGTTGTTGTTGAAACATCAAGTCGAAGAGCAATTTTGGATAAGGTGTCGATCGACACTCTCTTTGCTGTCGGTTGACACCGAACAACATTTTTTACACGAATTTTAAAAGACTTTTGGGGAATTAAAAGTTAGTCCAGAAGTTTGATTACTAGAAATATCTAGAGATAACTGGTATATATTTGGTTTGAGCTCTTTTAAAAAGTGTAAAATAAAAATGGATTTTGGATTTTACAATTTAATGCATGCCAAAAATCAATATGGTTGATATACCAACATGATTTAATATATTAAATATTTTATTCAGTGTGAATGCATAACAATAAATAAATAATATACTATTACATTAATCTGATAAATTATTATCTTCTAGAAATTTAAATTTATTATATACAAAGAAATATTACAATGTCTTCAAACAACTATTGATCTCGTTACCATTGTTTGACTTTCCATACACGTTAATACATTCAACTTAGGGTTTATTTCCGTCGATCGTAGTAATATTGATATTATCTAGAATAATATTTTTGCAATATGTGACTCTGCTGCAATCTATCTTTATAATTTCATCATATTGTGATGTTCCTTCAATATCTTTGAACAACACATTGCTAATTGCCACTGCTGACTCCTGGTAGAGAAAATATATAAAACAAATAAATAAACTACCAACACAATTATACTGTTGATTATTTATACATTTTTCTATTTTATATATAAAGAAGATGAAGATAATGTACCTCTACGTCGAGACGTCCCTTGTCTACATAATTTTGATCGATGATAATAAGATTTTTTGTTTGTGTGAGTGTGATACCCTGAAACACTATATTTCTTGCGTATCCTTTTCCATTCTAAATAATCACGTTAAATATAAATCAGTTAAAAATTTGCATCACTATTAAATAAACATTAGTTTTTATATAGAAACATGAAATTAAAAATTCCATTACCGGCCATGTCTTAATTCTAGCTCCATTATCCGTCATATTGAAAGTGCAATTAACCACTCTGACATTCTCAACTATAGATTCTTCTCCATCTCTTCCTAGGCTTCCCACACTATTATTGAATTAAAGATTTTAAAATCTAACAAATTAAATTATATATATATGTATAAATTGAGATTAAATAAAAATATCTCTAAAGTATACCTTATTCCATGCCCAGGTCCACAATTCATCCTCATGATGTTGATATTTACACTTCCACTATTTATAGCTACACAATCATCTCCTAAAAAGTTCATAAAAACTAAAAATTAAAAACCACTTGCCATTTCAAACTAAAAATTCAAATAGTTTCAAAAACAAAATATAAAATTAAGTACCAGTTCCAATGATAGTGTCCACTATATTGACACCACTTGATTTTGAGATATCAATTCCATCAGTGTTAGGACTATCACCAGGTGCAACAAGTTTGACCTTTCTGATTTTAACGTATTTACATTCATTGATCGAAATATGATTTTTCGGGCTATTGAATGAAGTTATTCCAATTATCTTAAGATTATTGCATCCTTGAAAGTGCAATTGCTACAAAAGAACAGTTTGACATAAGCTTTTTGTTATAATGATTATAATTAATTTAGTGATAAAAAGCCATATACTCACCGTAGGTCGTTCAGAAGGTGTCAATTTTGGCTGAATATATTAAATATGAGAAAAAGTATTAGATTCACATTATATATATATATAGTTATCAAAAAAGTTTCATCTCTTTTAGTGTATATAAAAATATTTACCTTCCAAAAAGATGAACCACGTCCATTAATTGTTCCCGAACCAATGACTGTTAAACTAATTATCTCCTTAAAACCGACCCATTGAAATGACTTATAATCTGACCAGGCTGCTTTATTGATAGGGGCAACAATATTTCCTTCAAACTGAAAAATTTATTACAAATATACATTGTATATATACATAACTTAGAAAAAACTCAATGTGTTGTAAATCAATCTAAATTAAATATTAATCTTTCGATGATTTTACCTGAACTTTTACAGAAGGAGAGTTACATGGGCCTTGAAACACTAGAGGTTGTAGTAAAAATGTATTATTTGAAGGAATAAAGAGTGTTTTATTATTCCCACCACTACTACACATAGCTTTTCATGCTTCCACAAAAGCCTTTTTCCAAGAAAAATCATATTTACGATAGTTAGAAGATAACTTAAAAAATTTGTGAAAATGGTATGATCTAATTATATGAATAAGTAAGACTAGATAAATAAAATTGAACGTACAATAGTCTGTATTTAGGATGCAAAAATATTTTTGTTTGAATGCAAATATTTTTTTATGTAACATAGTAATTAAATAAGTTTATAAACCATCATCATAACATTTTATACACTGATTACATACTAGTAAAACATGATCATTTTTAGCACATTCAACAAATATGTTTGAATATGATTATATTTGAATGATATCTATTACAAGAAAACTATATGTATATATATTTAAAAGAAAAGTATATATTTGTATCTATGTACAACTTACTATTACACCATATATATATTTAATAAAAACTGCATATAAAATTTAGATAATATGTGACTTCTTATGGTGAAGATATCATAAGCTTAGTGTCATCATTTTTGTTTTATAAAAATAGTAATAATCTTGATGCAAACTTTTATAGTTCTTATATATTTTTCTATAAAACTTTAAAAAAATTATGACTGACAAGTCGAGTTATAATCTATTTATTTTTAGTTAGAAAATTCAGAAAGTTTTTTATTACATAATAGTCGATAACTTTTTGTAATATAGTACCTTTGAATCATCAGTAATACCATCTACCTTCGCACCAAAGTAAAGAACATTGTAGATTTCACCATTGACAAGACCAAAATGGAGCAAAACCAACACAAACACAGAGTGTAATATGATTTCCTACACAACCAAAAAATAATGTTAGAAGAAAGAAAACATATTAAGCTAAGTAAAAATATTTTACAGATTGTATGTTTACCATTTGTTTGATAAGAATAGAAGATTCAGTATAAGGTAGTGAGTATATATATGTGTTGTTCATTACATATTTATACACTTACAAAGTTACAGTCACATATTTTATACCTAAAATGATAATTACCTATTTAGTAGTATTTCTTGCATACAAAGGATATTATCTATTTTATTACATTAGATTTAGAAACAAATCAAAATTTAAAAATAAAAAAACGGTACAACTATAAGAAACCAATGAAGGTCATAAGTTAAATAGGAAATAAATATACATGAATGAATGGAAAATAAATAAAATGCATATATAGAAAAACTTAAAAGTAGAATAAATTTTTATTTTCAAACACTTCTTGTGATATAGTTGCAGTATTTTATAGATATTAAACATGAGCATTATTTTCTTTCTATATCAATAAATAAGTATGGCTTTGTGAACAATTTTGGTAGGGTTTGAGTTCTATAAATTGTTTTTTTTTTTGAAACAGAATGAGACTATACAATTATTATTAATGGAATAATAAATATCTGATTTAAAATTTTAAAATCATGTTATTCTTAGATCATGTTGATTATCATATAATATATTTTTTGAATAAAAGAAAATTAACATAAACTAATTAATTTATGTCATGTCTTTTTCAAAATTTCTCTAATCAGTCTAGGTGAATTTAATTAAAATAAAAATTCATATATATTAAAGGAAAATTGGGTGAGATAACCAACAAAAAAAAATTATAATTAGTTTTGTAGCCAATTTAACGATTTCGCTCTGATACACCGTGTGTAATCTGTAATAATACATAAATACAATTATTTACGAGTTAATAAGAGAAAAAAACTAATACAAAGTATATTATCTATTTTATTACATTAGATTTATAAATAAATAAAAAAAAATTAAATAAAAATCGATAGAACTATAAAAAACCAATAAAGATCATAACTTAAATAGGAAATAAATATACATGAATAAATGGAAAATAAATTAAATGCAAATATTGGAAAACCTAAAAGTAGAACAAATTGTTATTTACAAACACATAATATAATATGATATAATTGCAGTATTTTATAGATATTAAACATCAGCATTATTTCTTTTTTTTTATGTCGGTAAAAAAGTATTAAATTTTATAAATATGTCTTCTAGAATAACTTTGATAGGGTTTGAACTATATAATATTTTATAATTATTAAAAATATAAAATCATATTATTCTTATGTCATATTGATTATCATATTATATATTATTTGAATTTAAAAAATAACAAAATTTAAAATAAACCAATTACTTTATGCCATGTCTTTTTTCAATATTTATCATCAAAGTTTAGGTTAATTTAATTAAAATAAAAATACATATATATATATATATAATTGCAGTATCTTATATATTTTACGTGAGCACAATTCCTATTTCTATGTCAATAAATAAGTATAGCTCTTTGAATAATTTTGATAGATTTCGTTATATAATAAGTATGGCTTCTCGAATAATATTGGTAAGGTTTTAGTTATATAATAATTAAAAAATGCAGAATTGAGATTATAAAATTATTCTTAGTAGAATGATAAATATATTATTTAAAGTTTTTGTAAATTATTAAAAAAATTTACAATCATATTATTCTTATATCATATTGATTGTCTTATAATATATTGTTTGAATAAAATAATAAAAACTTCAAATAAACCAATTACTTTATGCCATGTGTTTTTCAAAATTTATCTTCTAACTTTAAGTTATTTAACTAAAATAAAATAAATAAAATATATATATATATATATATCAAAGGGATCTTGGCTGAGATAACCAACAAAAAATTATATTTCGTTTTGTAGCCAATTTAACAATTTTGTAGCCATACACCGTGTGATAATCTGTAATTATACAGAAATATCTTTATTTACAAGTAAACAAGAGAGAGAATAATACAAAGGATATTATCTATTTTATTATTTTAAATTTAGAATTAAATCAAAATTTGAAAATAAAAAATGGTAGAAATATAAGAAACCAATGAAGATCATAAGTTAAATAGGATATAAATATACATGAACAAATAGAAAATAAAGAAAATGCATATATTGGAAAACTTAAAAGTATAAATTTTTTTTATTTTGAAACACATATTGTGATAGAATTGCAGTACCTTATAGATATTAAGTCTGAGCACTATTTCTATTTCTATGTCAATAAATAAGTATTAAATTTAATAAGTATGGCTTTTTGAATAATTTTGGTAGGCTGAGTTATATAATAATTCAGAAGAAAAAACTGAATTGAGATTATAAAGTATTTATTAATTTAATGATAAGTACATGATTTAAAATTTTAGTGAATTATTAAAACTCTAAAAATTATGTTATTCTTTTATCATAATGATTATCATATAATATATTATTTGAATAAAAAACTGAACCAATTTTTTTATGCCATGTCTTTTTCAAACTTTCTCCTCATAGCTATAAAAGAGAAATTGGATGAGATAACAAAAAATAAAAAAATTTAATTTAATTTTGTAGCCAATTTAACTATTTTGCATCAATATATTGTGTGTTAATTTGTAATAATACAAAAGTACCTTTATTAACCAATTAACAAGAGAGAGAGAAAGAAAGAGTGAGAATAAAACAAATGATGCTGTTGAAAAGATCAAGTCGAAGACCAATTATGGATAAGGTGTCGATCGACACCTTTCTTTGGTCCAGTTGACTACCGAACATGCATTACATTTTTTTACACGAATTTTTAAAGACTTTTGCAGAATTAAAAATTAACCCAGAAGTTTGATTATTAGAAATATCTAAGGATAACTAGTATATATTTGGTTTAAACCTATTTAAAAAGCATAAAATAAAACTGGGTTTTGGATTTTACAATTTAATGTATGCCAAAAATTAAATATGATTTATATGCCAACATAATTTAACATATTAAAATATTTTATTCAGTGCGGATACATAACAATAGATAAATAATATACTATTACATTAATCTGATAAATTATTTCCTTCTAGAAATTTAAATTTATTATATACAAAATATATTATAATGTTTTCAAACAACCATTGATCGCGTTAGCATTGTTTGACTTTTCATATACAATGTATTCAACTATAGGCTTATTTCTGTCCACCGTAGTAATATTGATATTATCTAGAACAATATTTTTACAATATGTAACTTTGCTGCAATGTATCTTTATTATTCATCACATCGTGATATTCCTTCAGTATCTTTAAGCATCACATTACTAATTACCACTGCTAACTTCTGGTAGATAAAATATAGAATACGAATAAATAAAATGCCAATACAATTATACTGTTGATTGTTTACATATTGTTTACCTTTACGTCTAGACGTCCTCTTGTCTACATAATTTTGACCGATTATAATATAATTTTTTGTTTGTAAGTGTGATGCCTGAAACACTATATTTCTTAAATATCATTTTCCATTCTAAATCATCACATTAAATACAATCAGTCAAAAAAATGTATCATTATTGTAAAAACATTAATTTTTATATGGAAACATGTAACTAAAAAGTTCATTACTGGCCATGTCTTAATCTACCTCTATTATCTGTCATATTGAAAGTTCAATTAACCACTTGGACATAATCAACGATAGATTCTTTTCCATCTCTTCATAGGCTTCCCACACTATAATTCAATTAAATTTTTTAAAATCAAAATTCATTTTAAAATCTAAAAAATTAAAACACACATGCATATATATATGTATAGATGAATATTAAATAATATTATCTCTAACAATATACCTTATTCTATGTCTCATGGTTCTTTTCAATCGGCTACTTACACTTGGGATAAGCCTTTGAATTAGCAAGTATCCACTTGGTATTTTCAGTTACGAAGCTATTAATCTTGCGTACCATTGTACAACCATCCACATTGGTACACTCCTAAAATAGGATTCTCTCTTCCTTTTTTTTTAATTAGTGACATAACATGTATCTTACAATGGAGATACTCTTACATCCAGTAATTCAGTCAACATATCCATCCAGTAAATAATCTTAGCGCATATAATTAACACAGTAAAAAGAAGCATAATGCCATCATCCTTAAGGGTAATGAGTAGACAAATTAGGAATGATCAATTATCAAGCCGTATAAAGTGTTTTCCTACTCAAAATAAGTTTTATTTGTTAGAACTAATACCATTATTGTTGTGGTGGCGAATAAATGGAATCATTTTTATCTTTTGTCAAAAATATTTCTTTAGTTCTACCGCACCTTCTTTCTATCTTCCTTCTCCTTTTCCTTTTTCTTTCGGTGGATCTTATACTAAAATCCCCAGAAATTCAGAACGTTGTGTTTTTGAATAAACATGGTGAATAAAAGTTGTGTTTGAAGCCTCTTTTGAATTGGCAAAAAGTGTGCTTCTGGACCCCGTCAATTTCCTCATCTCAATGATCCTCGATCTTCTCCTTCCTCGACTCATTGGATTCCTGGTCCCTAGAGCATGTTGATGAATGTTAGATTCGGGTTAATTATGGGCTTCCAACTCAAAACCAATTGGCAGTAAGTGGAGAGGCTCATATCACTTATATATTATTAAGTGGAGATGTTCATATCACTTATATATTATTAATGATCATTTCCAACTTCTGATGGGGGACATTATGTCCTAATATGCCCCCTCGAGATAATGGCTCTCTGGGCCATTAATCTCAGAATATTCGGGCTTGGATCAATGACATCAATTTTGGGCCTTGTCGATAATTGGACCAGCTTTGGGTCGGATCGGGTTGGACTGCTTGGATCGGGCTCTGATACCATGTTAAATTCGGGTTTTACTATGAGCTTCCAACTCAAAACCAATTGGCAATCAGTGGATTGGCCCTAACCCTTTATATATTATTTAATTATTTCTCCAACTACCGATGTGGGACTTTCATTCATTAACACTCCCCCTCACGCTCACGCATGAACATCTGAAGCGTGGGCAATTGTGGGAACAACATCCACGGAGTGGCCCAACACCGGGTAGCTCTGATACCATGTTAGATTCAGGTTAATTATGGGCTTCCAACTCAAAACCAATTGGCAGTAAGTGGAGAGGTCTATATCACTTATATATTATTAAGTGGAGAGGCTCATATCACTTATATATTATTAACGATCCCTTCCAACTTCCGATGTGGGACATCATATCCTAATAATGAAAGAAAGAACCTCATTGCGACGGCCATTGCATCGAGTGTGACACCAAGGGAAAAGATATCAATCATACATTGCCCATTATGGCTTACTTTTCTCATCGATCTGGAAGCCAGTTTGGGTTGATTTCTATCATTCTTATACATAGGTTTGATCAACCTCTCTGTTTAAATATGTGTCATGTTTCCTTCTCCTTTGACCTTACTTCTGCAAAGGAACAGGTTCTGTTTCAGAGATGCCTACTGGCATCTTTATTATTATTTTTTTTTTTTTTGGTAAAAGCATCTTTATTATTGTCCTTTAATTTATATGTTTTTCACTCCTACTCTCCTCTTTGAAATTGATTACAATTAATTTCAGCATTTTTAAAAAAACCATGTAGTAGAATATGATTTGGTCATGTGACTTGTGCTTTAATATATAAAAATATACATGTTAACAACATTGCTAAATTTTATCCCGTTTGGATGGGAAATGATGGATTTTTTTGACAAAAACATGTAAATTAGTTCTTTCTTAATGCATAAAATAATCATATTAATTTATATTTTTAATATAATTATCATTACATCTTTGTTAAAATAAGTTAATCAATTTATTCAACTTGGTTGTTTTAGTTATTTATGATATTTTTATAGTCAAAACATATAAAATGATTATTTTAATCCATCCTGTAATTAATTATATATTTGATGGTAAAAACTGTAAAAATCTGTAAATATAAAAAACAACATCATAACCGTCTCATTATATAATTGAGAAATACATATATATATATATATATTAAATATTTTTATTTTATCACGTTAAAAATATCTTTATCTAATTTTAAAAAATTTAATTTTTATTTCAAGTTAATAATATATATTTTATAAATTCTAAATTCATAATTATTAACTTTTAATTTTTATGGACATCTTTTATATTATTTTCTTAATTGAAATATTTTAAAAAATATATTTATTTATGTTGTTTTGTGTTTATATTTAAGAAACTGATTTTATTATTTATAAAAATATTTTATGTACATTATTATTTAACTACATTTAGCATTTGATTTCAAAGTTAAATATATATGATTTTCCTTTTTATTTTCGTTTTTTAATTAATTAGAAAAGTGAAACCCATTATTTTGGATTATATGGATATATGTTTAATAGTTGTAGTGTTTGGAAACATATTTAGTAGAGATAATATTATATTCCATAATTACCTTTAGTGAATATCTTGAAAGACATATAAAAACTAATGGCATTCCTCGTAAATCACACATGATGATAACGTTTTTTTCTAAAAATTATTATATTTTAATAATATAAATATAAAGATAATGTTATATTATATAATTATTATTAATGAATATTTTGAAAAACATATAAAAGCCAATAGAATTTTTTGTAAATCATCAATGAGAGTAATGATTCTTTTTTAAAAAAATCATGGTTTAGTTATATAGATAGATGTGTTCAATTTTTAAGTGGGCATTTCTTTCTCCTTACTTTCTTCTTCGATTCTTTTATTTTTCTCTGTGTTTACTCTAAAAAATCAAAAATTGAGAGTAACGGTTAGTTAAGAAGTAACCTCCTTCAATCTATCTGCATTTGGCTGTCATTCAGAAGAACCAATTAGAATCCCATGAGAGCCGTAAAAATCTCGAAAGCATGCGTCGATGATTGGATTCTCCCTCTCCAGATGTTTGAGAGGCGCTATTTTCACTTACTGCCCAATTGTGACTTGACGACAGCAGATTCTGTTTCCGGTTAACCCAAATCTTAAACCACTTCGCGATAATCCTAAACTAATGACCGAGACTGCTGAATAATTTGAGAACCGTATGCAAAATCTGACTCAATTAATTGAATATATGAACCACAATTATGTGCAACCAATCTCCATTTATTTTAATGTTTTTCCATGTTATAAACTTTTTTTTTACACAATCTTTTATTTTTTTAGTTGAGATATAAACTCATGCTTTAATATGTCTATTCTCATATTTAGATTTCATATATTTAATTTTACACTGATAAAATACTGACTACTAATTTCTTTTCTCTATTTAATTACTTTGAAAAAAAAATCTCATCATAATTAATAAGTACATTGATTTTCTTCTTTATTTGTTTTACTTTCCAAACAATTTTACTCATTAGTAATCTTTGAACATTATCAAAGATTATCATTTTCATATCAAATTTCTATAAAAATTAGTATTGTTCAAATCCAATAGATAAATATGCATTAATAGATTGTTTCAATTTTTTATAAATAAATACATTCACCAAAAATTAGTTCAAATCCAATAGATACATGTGTATTAATTGATGATTTAAATTTTGTTATAGATAAATACATTCATTTTATTTTCCTCAGTTATATATTTTCGATATATTTATAAAATTGGTTGCAAATTTTGATATTTTGTTATTATGTAGTTTTCTTTTTAACAAATGGCTAATATGTAACAAAATCTAAATACATATACATATGTCAATATCTTTAAATTATCAAGATAATGGGTCAGATATGAAATTAATGCAAATTTAATTAAAAAGACTAAAGATACTACTTAAAATGCCAGCCTATTATTGCAAACATTACTCCAATCTCCATCTATATAATAACTTGACCATCAACAATTCAAACCCAACATCTCAAACATTTTTCAAAAAAAATTAATAATTAGAATTAGTTTAAACTAACATTATAAAATATGAAGCTCACAGGAATAGTATGCATCGCATTTGTGATAGTCCTTTTGTCATCTTTGGCTCTGACTAAAGCAGTTGTGGAAGAGGAGAAACTGGCATGCAACCCGACAGAACTTAAACCATGCATACCAGCAGGACAAACTGGAAGTCAACCGTCGACAGAATGCTGTGGAAAATTGAAGGAACAAGAGTCGTGTCTATGTAGTTATATAAAGGATCCAAGATTTTCTTCGTATATTGAAAAAGCTCGCAAAGTGTTAGCAGCTTGTGGTGTACCTTATCCTACTTGTTAAAGTTTCAAATATTTATAAAATGATGTCATCATCATCAAAATTGTATTTAACAATTGTGTTCATGACGTGTAACCCGATTTAAATAATCATATACAGAATTTGTTCCTTATATATTGTTTTAAATAATTGAAATTTTGTCGATAAAAGAAAAATCTATACATTATAACAAATAAGTTTTCTCCTGGAACTCACATTTCAACATCGGCCGTATTCTTTTATATGTTGTTATACTCATTTCTGCTTATTTTCCCCCTTTGTTTTGCAGATTTTTTTTATTATTATCTAATGGAGTTCACAGGTATAGAACCTCTGGATTTAAAGATCTTTTCACTTTTGGATCCATCGGATCTCATACCTGCTTGTATTGTCTCACTTGCGTGGTACGGATTTGGTAGATATTTCTTTTTCTTCTTAACCATTTATTATTAATGATTGTGTTTGTGTCATTGGTAATTATTATGGGAATTGCTTGGAGTGACTGGCAATCCAAGCCTATTCTCTACTTAAAGTATATTGCAAACAAGCTTCTTCGATCTCATAGTAAGTACTATTAGGATATAAAACAAAGTTCCACATTGAAAGTTTTTAAAAAAAAACTTTAATATATAAGAGGTTATGCCCAATTTTTGTTCCTACATCATTGTTGATGGAGGCTTTTGTATTCTATTTAGATATTGTGCATGCATCTGATTTTGAAATATGGATTGCGTCTGATTTGGGTATACAAAAATGCTTTCATTTGCACGTGATGATAGATTATATATAACTATATAATGATAGGCAGGTAAAAAAAAAAAAAAAATATATATATATATATATATAAAATTCATTTTAAATTATTCAAAAATATTTTTTAGTAATCCGTAATTAATAAATTTAAAAAACAGACGGGTAAAAAAAATTAATAATAAAATTCATTTTGAATTATTCAAAAATATTTTTTTTTTATAACCCGTAATTAATACATTTAAAAAACTAATAGAATAATAAATATTTAAAAAAATAAAGCCTCTAAATGAATAAAAAGTTTTCAGTCTGATTTTAAATATTATATCATTTAAAACTAAGTATAATTTATGAATAAATAAATTCATAAACACCATTAAAAGACTGTGATGTCTATGTTTTACAATGTTAAAAAATTACATTAAAAATAAATCTTTTAAAACATAGTCACACATAATAACAAATTCTAATGAAATTATTTTTTCTGTTAAATTTCACATTAAATTATTCAATATAATGTTTTATAACCCTAAAGCCATCTCCATCCGTTAAAAACTTCAAAAAAGATTTTGATTAGAAAGTAGATGATATTTCTCGTAACTCTTAGCGTATGATCGAATTTTTAGGATTGTATTTTTGAGTTTGATGAAAAATTATGATAGAATAGACACCTTTTATATAAGGGTGATTATTTCTATTTTTCTGGAATTTATGATTTCTAAGAAAAAGAAAATTCATTTAAGTTTTTTTTGTTTATTAATGTTTTTTTTGTAAATTTACTTTTTGGAGAAAACTTTCCTTTTTTGAGAAAACTTTTCTTTTTTGAAAAAATGTTTAATCTTTTCTATTTTATGATTTATTTTTTTTATTTTCCTTTTTTGGTTATTAATAAAGGAAATAATTTTTCTAAATTTGTAATTTTAGAGTTTTTTATTCTTTTATAATTTTAAGACTTTAACAAATAAAACGTATTTCACACATATCAACATCTTAAATCATCAGATTGCCACTTGTCATAATCTTGTGAGTTACTAACTTTGAATGTTGATACTTTATATAATAAGATATCAAAAGTTGAGAATAAAAATGTGGACATAAGGAAATAAAAAATAGATTTACCATCACACTGGAAGTCTTGAGTGTCTTGAAGTTGTTGTCGTAGAAAAAGTTGTTTTAAACCAAACTTGATCATGAGCGCTCATCGAGTTATACATAATTTAAAGCGATCACATATATAGATCACATAATGTTTAATCCATTGATCTGTAGTGTTCGGTTTTTTTAAAAAAATTAATCTACTGAAACCCATATTAACCAAATGGACTAGTACAGATTGACGGATAGAGTGACTTCACCCTAGAATTCTCTTCAACGTGTTTCCCAAGGTAACCACGGAGCTCTTCATAATGGATCTCAGCCAGTGATCCCACCGCTTGCGTCTCCTCCTGCTAAGCAGGACCGGTGACACATTGCACGGGATATTCCGTTTGAGAAAGAATTTTCTTTTTTAAATCGTTTTCGGTGACTTTCAACTAGGCATAACTATGTCTCCAATCTGGGCCACTTCCTCCAATACGGTTGGTGTCTCCATCCCTCTTTGTCTCTTTGGGTGCCATCAGAACTTCCCTTACCGCAAACGCCTCTAAATCCGCCGCTTCCTCTCCATATTCGACCACACCGCAACACATTCGCCACCATCCCACCTACTCTACCGGCGCCCTTCGCTTGCTCCCATCACCCGTCTATTTGCTCTGCTGGAAACTGATCACCGGCGTTTTGATGAAGTTGGCTAGAGCCTAGACCCATCGTTTTCTCTTAATGGGTTTAGGATGGCCCATCATCAAAGATAGTTGCTTAATAAGCTGTTTATGCTCAATCATCTTCGCGCGCTCATGCTTATCTTAGTGGTTTCCCATTTACCAGAAAATGTTTCTCAATCAAAGAGAAATCAATCCACAACCTTGTTCTTTACGAAGAAATTACGTTTCCCTGTTAAGGAAAGCCCACGAAAATAGACTTTTACCACGGTGTATCAACGTCAACGTCAATCTAAAATCTGTTTATATAAGGTTTTTTTTTTAATAGTCATTTTACGTATTCAAGTGAAGATTCTTCATGGTTTTCTTCATACTGTCGAGTGTCGACCAAGTCTCATCCAAAAAAAAAAAAAATTATCGTCTGTTTCTTTAAACGTTTTGCTGGCGATTATGTTACAGGGCCTTTCTTCTGTAGGAAGTTTTTGTATATGCTCATAAACTTGGCCACAAATGATGCAGCGCAACACCAAGTAATTTGAACCAAAGACAAGGTTTACAATTTGTCAACTACATAGTTTCCTCATATATATGCACAGTATCATTTAAAAAGTATTAAGAAAAATAAATATTCCATCTCTCTCACTTGATGTTTTACCCCCAAAAAAAATAATTGTTTCGTTTTAAGTGATATTTTGTAATTGGTTAATCTCTTGCTGCGACTGATAAACCAAAGCTCTTTAATAGTGTTTGAATTTTTGCACCGGGGTAAAGTCTCTGTATCTGTATCAAAAATTCAAAATGACACCGAAGCACACTTGTCGAATTGCAACAGTTTTTTGTTTTTTTGCATTTTGGACGTCAACCGGCTGGATTCGAGGTATAATTTGGCTGATAAATCATCAGCACATTAAAAAGTAAAACCGCTTGGTTTGAGAGAACTCGTAGTGTATGCATGAGCTGTTAATAAACTGTGGAAAAGGAAGTATAAGAGCATCTTTATGCTAACTTTTGTTACAATCTCTAAACAATAAAAATAGAAAAATAATTAAAAGTAAAAGAGAGAATAAAGAGATGGTTAGAGAGATCGGAGAGTTCTAAACATGAGAACTCCAAATTTTTTCTTTTACATGGTAGATTTTCTTTTATTTTAATTATATAACAAATGTATAATAAAATATTAATAAAAAACTTTTAAGAAACCCGTTTAAAGATTAAAGATGCTCTAATTGCTGACTTCAAATCATCGTATGTTTAAGTTACACAACACTTTTGCGTATAGTTGCTTACTTAGATTAGGTGGTCGAGATGACCTTGCGCTTGATCATCGCGAGCTTCTTCTTTTTCTTCTTCTTGTTTTGAAATGCTTTGCTCTTCTTGTTTTGAAATGCTTTGCGCTGGTGGAGGAGTTCCATCGTCGAACTTGATCGGAGCTGCATGTAGCGATGCTGAATCATGTAAAAAAAAATTCAACATAATGTGAGCAACAACAACCATCACCCTCCATATATATATAGCTACTGATACATTTATTATTTATATATAAACACATTATTTATGTATACCTACGGTTACATTCATATATATACACATTGAAGAGAGAGAGAGGGAAATCAAAATAAATGCACACCTTGATCTGGCGACTGAGGCTTGGTGGTCGTACCAACATGAGACGACACTTTTTTCTGTTTTTTCTGTTGTAATAAAGAATCAAATCAATAAAAGTCTAAGATGAGTGTATAACTTTAATATCAAATATATCAGTCAAAACGATTTCCAAAAGATTGTTACCTTAAGGTTTGAAAACATATCCGAACACGATTTACATCTACATGGGACAGGGTCAGGTCTCTTCAGCCTATTTCTTATTAACAAATTAGGCGGGCATCTAACATGATTCCTCGACTGACCAATGCACCCCGGGTGACCAATGCAGCACCGTGCTCTCTTGATCATACTTGGGATTCTTCTAGGCAATTTGGAACGCCAGAAAACCCTAGCTACGTATATATATATATATACATATGTGTTTCAGTGTATCTTATTTCTTTAAAAGTTTTGCTGGCGATTATGTTCCCGGGCTTTTATGTTTGTCAAAAAACCCAAATGGGCCCGGCCCAATTTTAACTGGGCCTTTTTCCTCCCGTGTAATCTTCTCATCATCTTCTTCTTCTTCCCTTCTTGATTCATCTTTTCGCTTCTGTCCCCTTTCTCTCCATTAATTTTCTCTAAAAACAAGCTTCTTCGATCTCCATCGTCTTGGTACCAATTCCTTCTCCAACCCCTTTATCGATTTCACATTAGTCTTGAAAGTTTTCACTGTTTTAGAACATTATTGTTTAGGAAGAAAAGTTACATAAAATCTTATTGTGATTACATTTGATTAATGTCTTATAATAAACAGAGTTTGAATTAGCTCATGTTTGATAAAGATCATTGCTTTGAGTAGTTTATGTTTTGTGCAGCAACCAAAGTTGTTGACTTTCTTGTTTTCAGGATGGCACATTCACTAAGCTTAATCTCCACCAACTTAAACAGCTTAGTCCTGAATCATCAGTTGCAGAGTTTTGGGCCATTGGTCTCTCCATCTAAGTCCAAGAGAAGACTGGCAAGAAGCATTAGAGCAGTGCAAGAAACTCAAGGTCCAAGAAGATTAATAGACATTATAAGAAGAGTTCCTGATATCTCTAGGAATTACTTCAAGAAACCGTCAAGAAGAACGCTTTTTGGAGGAATCTCATTGTTAGGTGGCTTCTATGTTGCGCAGACTATATCTTTGTCATTTGGTGCTTTGGGAGTGAATGATGTTATCGCTGCGGTTTTATGTGTTCTTTTGACTGAGTATGTGACGAGATTCTACTATAGCCGCACTACTGTGACGTTCCCTATCGCTCTTCTTAATAACTTCAAAATGGGTTTCACTTATGGTCTCTTCATTGATGCTTTCAAGCTCGCTAGCTAAGTTTGGTTTATGAGTTAAAGTAATGTAAAGATTAACATGTTTTCACATTAGCTACGACTGTTTGTTTGTGTTTGGTTTCATACATACTAGTTCACTTCACTGATTGATACTTGAGATACTCCATTGGAGTGAAAAAATCAACGACCTTGAAGTGTTTAGAGCTTCTACCAATAGCTAGATTCCGAAGGTTGTTAACATTTTTTTGGTTTATGAGTTATGAATGTTTATGAGGCTGCAAAAGCGCTGAACTTCAGTCTTTTCACGTTGGCTCCTGTTGCTTCACCTCCAATGGTTGATACTTGATAGCCAGTGGAGTGAAAGATCAACAGAGCCTTGCGGATTCAATAGATTGGTTCTTGTCGGAAACCGAGTTCTTGGAGTCTGCTGCGATGAGATATGGACAAGAATCAAGATGCAAGTCGGTGAGTTCTGCGACATTATAGTTCACGGAGGGCTAACTTATGCATTGGATTAAAATGGGAGTCTTTGGTGGGTTAGTTCCTCTCTTGACATCTTCAGGTACGGAACTTCACTCGATGAAGAAAACATTAGGAGAGACTTAAGCGTAGTGAAATGTCGTGGAGAGCTTCACATTGTTCGAACGTCACTTTGTCCGGAAAAGAAACGCTGATCTCTTGTTGGTTCCATTACTTCCATAGCCAACGAAGTACGAGGTTACAAGACGATGCCGGGAACACGAGATGGGAACCATCAGAAGGAAACTACTATCTCAAAACGTCTGAAAGGTTTACAAGAAGGATGAAGACTCGGGGAAATGGGTGCAAGTTATGTCCTGGGGAGACAAAGCTTTTGTGATGGCTACCGATGCTTGCAAGCTTGTTTCTTGGTTCTTGCTCATGAGTTCTACGGTTGCTTGCAAAACTCTATTTACTTCTTCACTCAAGGCCTATATGAGATCTATGTGTTAGACGATGGTAGTATCAAGTCCATGGCATTGTCGGGGGATTCGCAGAGTTGTTTTATAATCCTTTGCACCTGAATCTTGTGTAGTGTCAAAGCTACGTTCTTTAGACTACGTTCTTGTTAAGTGAGATTGACAAATGAGTAAGGAAAAGAGAAATTTATCCATAAATAACCGATAAATAACAATGTTTGAGGTTTAAATAACCAAACCCATATTTGTTTGAGTTTGTTAAATTTAACAATGATGAAACTGAATGAAACTTAGGGAGGGGTTTTATATGTACAGAAAACCCCTAGCAGCAGAATCAGCAATTTTAAAAACAATCAGAACAACAACAATAAGAAAAGCTTCTCTTGTCTCATGTCTCTCCTCTCTCAAGAGGGGAATGAATTTTCTTCAATAATGTTTCCTCTTCTTTCTCTTAAGCAATGTTCTTCCTGCTATGTGCCCAGAAAGGTTTTGCTGGTGTACGCTTCAAAGCCTTAATGCTGAATGGACTGTTCTTGCTCTGTAAAACCACCACATTGCAAGAAAATCAGTAAACATTACCATCAAACTCAAATGGTTTTAGTACCAAAAGATGTGGAGAAAAGAAAACTCACCATCAAACAAGTTCCTCCATTGCAAACCGGGTACTCATGAGGACAGCAGCTAGTGTTATCATCACAGCAAGTAGCAGCTTCTAGTGGGCAACATCCCCAACCGAAGCAGTACTTACCGTACTTGAAGAGACAACAGCAAGTGTTGCTCTCAGGGCAAGAGTAGTACTTGTCACACTGAGTCGGTGGCTTAATGGGAGATGGTGGTGAAGGGCCAGGGTTTGGCGGGTTCTGACCTTTCTTGATTGGGTACGAAGCCTCCATAGCGATTCCACACTTTCCTGTTGGCTCTGCAATGTTACGTGCCATCTTTATGTATCCACTCTCTCCCCAGCTTCCTCCCCATGAGTTTCTCACAATCCAATAGTCTTTTCCGTTCTCAGTTCCGTAACCCACAGCTACAACTCCATGGTCTAGCTCTGTTCCACAGAGTCCATCAAACACACCCTGAAGAGAAAAAAGAAAGGCCAACCAACACATTTAATATCTTGAAATGAACATAGTGGACATCTGCAAAGGGTTATCTAACTATATATAGCGAAAACACGTTTTCAAAACGTGAAAATATGTTATCATTTCTACTTCATTGATTAATGGCTTAATTCATACCGATTTGTAGAGCTGGAAAGCGCGGCCACCAGCTTCAATGGCGACACTAATAGGCTGATTAGCCAAAGCTTTCTTAAGAGCTGCCTCACTGTTCTCAGGGACATCTTCATAGGCATCAATTGTGACAACCTTTGCGTTTTTCTGCAAACATTACCAAAAAAGAGTAATTAAAGTATATTTCATAACCAAGAAAACTAAACTAAATGCATTAATTAACTAATTAACTAACCCTGTTCTGATCACAACGACCATCAGCAGCTTTGTAAGGATAATCCTCATCGGTATCAATACCACCATTTTTAATGATGAACTCAAACGCATAATCCATCAAACCTCCATTACAACCTTGATTGTAAGATGTGTCACAATCTACAAGTTCTTGTTCAGACAAAGTGATTAAATCTCCTGTCACAATCTTGTTTATTCCTTCCACGGCTCCAATGGTTGAAAATGCCCAACAACTCCCTAAAAAACAGAAGATTAGTTCAATCAAATTGTCAACATAATTAGCCCCACCACTTGCTTTAATTCCTGAAAAGGTGAGAAATAGCGAATGGGTCCATAATAAATCTAATCGTCCCACGGTCCCACCACCACGTTAACGTTTAAAGACCAAAACGACCCCACAAACATTATCAGCAATTCAATCTATATGCTTTTGTTGTATAATCACTTCACTAAACACACAAAATACATTAATGATGTATGGTTTCTCAAATTTGACCACAGTTAATTCATCTCCGTAGATTTACTTTACCGAAACGTACACCTAAAAGTCACGACTTCAGACCAAACATCATCATTACCAAAGTACAACAGTTACCAGGGGGCAAATTTGTCTTCTCAACAAGTTGTAAGAATCTATCTAAAGATTTTATTTTTAACTTTTTATTAACTAATCATTTCAGATTTGTTAGTAAAATGATCGGAAACTTACCGCAGCTTCCTTGATCTTTAACGGCGGGGACAGCACCTTCTTTCCTCCAGTCAACGGAATCAGGGACCTTGTCACCGACACGTGGCTGGTAACGATCGCTGGTTTTAAGAACTCTCTTCTTCGGTTTAGCACCGAGGTAAATAGATCGGTACTCTTCATTGGTTAGATCAGCGAACCGGGTTAAACCGAGTTTGTAACTGAGGTTTTTGTTGTTATGTTCATCGATGAAACGGAGGTTGTCTTTAAAGATCTCGAACCTCTGGTCTTTCTCCACAGCGACAAGACCGTTCTTCGTCACCTTCTTCTTGCCGTGTTTCTCCATCCACTCGTCGTAGATTTTCGCAACCTCGGCGTCGCTACGGCCGTTGACGTCGGTGGACATGTGGTGTTTCTCGTCGTATGAAATGATCGACATGTCGACGGCATATGAAACGCCGATCATCATTGCTAGGAGGAGGATGGTTACTTTAACGAATCCCATTTTCTTTGTTTTTGTAAGGAAGAAGAAGAAGAAGAATGAAGAAGACAATTGTATGATTGAGAAAGAAGTTGATGAGGTTGTATATAAAGGAGAAATTCAGTAAAGCGTCATAACTAATTATTATTTACTTTTGTCCACTTTTCAAAAAAATAATAATTAAAGAAAAATGGTTAAAATATATAAATTAGAACAAATAGAGTTTTTTTTTTCAAAATTTAAAAATTGCATCTAGAAGAAGAACTGGTAAAATAGGATTATTCCTCTATTTTTGTAAAAAAAATACCAATTAATTACTTTCTCCGTATCAAATTAGTTGTTGTTTTAAAGAATTTTTTCGTTTCAAATTAGTTGTAATTTTAGGTTTTTAATGCAAAATTTATTAGTTTTTTATTTTTAGAATTATTTTTATTTTATAAATTATTTTATTATTGGTTTATTGTATTTATATAGATAATTAATGATGTTTTTGTATTGAAAAATAGCATAATTAATATTTTTTAACACTTTCAGAATGTTAATATGAAATTTATATAAATCTTTTGAAGATTAAAAAATGAGATTTGAATATGAAAAAAAATAAGTGGCATGGATGTAAATGTGAAATTTAATAAATATCATCACTTTCTTTTGTCTAGGATACTTCTCAGCAATTTTCTCAACAAACGAAAAAAAAAAAAAATCAATAAGTATCGTTATTAATTTTCAAAGTATTTTGTCACCTTTCAATTAGTTTTTTAACTAGTGAATTTTGTTTTTTTTATGGGGCTGGTGGAGGGATTTAAAAGAAATGAGGGGTTACAAAAAAAAAGGTGAGAAGTCGTAGGGTGAAAATGAAAAATAAAAGTTTTTGAAGAGTCTATTATTATTGGTTAGGACAAAATGAAGGTAACGACAGCTCAGAAGTGCCAAGTGGATGAGGTGTGATTGGGGGAGATATAAACTGTAATATATCAAAAGTCCAAGCAAATAGGAGCACGTGAACGGAAACGTTTTAATCTCACGCGCTAAGGCGTGGATAGGATTTTGTAAAACAAGATTATCTTTTTATTTTCCTACAACAAGATTCTTTTGATAATGTTACAAGATACTGTGGATTTTCTTATGATCCCGAAATTGTAAGTTCACATTGTGGTCTCTATTATTAAGATTCCTTGTGAAAATAAAATACTCAAATATTTCTTTTTTATCATACACGTAATGTCTTATTATAAAATTGGCTTCTTTGTATACAATGTACCTAAATGTCTTGGAGAAGATGAGAAAGAGTTTACTTATACCATATATATATATATATATTTGGGGTGATATTTTTCTACTTATAATAGTTTCCTACTTTATAGATAAGAAATGAAAAGATGATATGTGGAGTGCAGTATTGCCAATTGTCCTATTCATCTTGGAAAATTTATAAAGAAAAATTTACACGGATGACTGGATGAGAAAAAGATAGAAAGAAGCTTTATAAATATAAATTTTTAGAACACTCTAAACTTAAAGAGGCAACCTGAGATATATATAGCAAATGCACCAAATGAGCGATAAACCTCAAATCTGTTGTGCATCCAAAAGTCATGTTAATAATAATATAGACGTACATGTAATAATAATCGGGAACTTAAGTAAATTAAATGGGCTAAAATTTATTAGCAGGCTTAGTGACCGTTAAAAAAAGATTCAGGGAGGGTTATTGTGGATTCTATATGAATTTTACATTAACTTTTTATGGATTGATATAAACTTTCATAGATTTCTATTAACTTTATTAGAAATGATTTGGTACAATAATTATATGATTAATGCTAAATTAGAAGTTTCCAAATTTAAAATCTTCCAATAAAACATTATTTTTAAAAAGTGTTTATTTTAAAAATAAAAGAAGAATAATATATTATAATTATATTCATATGATATGATGAATAATATATTAATTGTGATTATATTATTTTAGTCTTTATTTAATTAATATGTTGTGATTTTTATGTTTTTTAACATAATTTGTTATATTAAAAAGTATAAAAGATTTTTTTTCATAAAACACCAATACAAATAATTACATTACTGAAATTGAAAAAATAAAAATATGACAAATTGTAATTGAAAACATAATTTGGATTTTATAAATTTGAGTAGATCTTCATCAATAGTTTTTATTTTGTTCATTGGAGTTTTTTTTTAATTATTACATAGATTTTGAGAATTTCATCTATATACATGATATTTTGAAAATTCTATCTTATGAGTAAAAATGAATAGAATTCATCTCTCAATAACAAGAGATTTTGTTAGAATTCTATAATCAACGATATGTTAAATTTCCCAATAACAATGGATTTTGAATGGAATTTGAAAATTCTCAAACCAATAACAATGGATTTTATTAAGATTTTAGAAATCCATGAACCAATAACAATGGAATCTTAAAATTCTTAAAAAATTTTAAAATCATCTACCAATAACCCCCTCAGAGAATGGTTAGTCTCATAAAAAAACATCAGAACCGTCAGTAGGGATCAAAAGATATCAGTGTGACTATATGTGTAACATCCTGATTTTTAATATATAATAATATACATATATAAGAAAAAGACAATTAGCAAAATAGTTTATTTAAGATTTGAAATTTGGAAAATACACTTCTTGTTTATTTTTTTGAAAACTACACTTATTTATAGGTAATAAGACTCTTTTTACCTATATTTTAATAAATAAAATTAAAAATCCAAAATATTAATATTATAATTACATTATTTAAGATAAAATTTATTTAATTATTAAATATACATTTGAAATATTTTAAAATTATCTCTAATAAAAATCTGTTTTGCTAATTAATTTTATATAAATATCTTATCTACGAGGAACAATATGCAACATCCTGTTACACATATTACTACCGAGATTTATGAGGGATGGTGGTGTTTTGTGGGCGGTTCTTGGAAAGAATCAGATATTTTCTCGGGTCAAGGTTGGTATTGTAGTAAAGAGAGGACATCGGAAAAAAGAATGGGTTCTCGTAATAACAGAGCAACTTTGTCACTGTTACATGCGGAGTTTGAAGCATTACTCTGGGCAATGGAGTGTATGAAAGATCTTCAGCACTTCCAAATAGTTTTTGCTACAGATTACTCCGACTTGGTGAAGATATTATCTAACCATGAGGATTAGCCGGCTTTCACAACGCACCTAGAGGAGTTTCATATATGGAAGGCGTTTTTCAACCCATTTTCCATTAAGCTTATCCCACGTGCAAGAAATTTTAAGGCGGACAAGTTAGCGCGCAGTGTTAGAACTCTCCCGATAACAGCTTTTCATGCTGACAAGGTTCCACCAACTAGGTTAAAGGAAGCTCTTTAAGTCTTTTTCTATTATATTTACTATATTATTTTGTTGTCAAAAAAAAAAATACCTTACCTAAAACTTTTTATTATATTTATTATTGAGTTGTTTCAAAATTAAATAAATAAATATTTTGATCAATTATAAAATTTTCAAGGATTAGATTTAAATAAAACTTAGCTAAAAAATCAAATTAATATATTTTCTTGTCTTTAAAAGCAAAAAGAAAATATAATAATAAGAGGATTATAATGATCAACAAATTTAAAAAAAATCAGAAGTTGAAAATACAAAACATGAAAATATTAAGATATCAAATTATAACTAAATTCAGATATTTCACAATTTTAAATAAAATATATATACTAATTATATATTATTTATTTTATAAGAAGAAAATTTAAATAATAAATTAATTGAAATGTTTAATTAGGTTAATTTAATCATTTCACTTATAAAAAAGTGTAGTTTTCAAAAGTATTAAAAGATGGTGTAGTTTTCAAAATATAATCTCATGGTAAGGTATTTATCCAAATTTCCCTATAAGAAAGGTTAAAAGAATTGATTTAGTTATATGCATATTATTAAAATCATTTATTTTTTCGTTAATTATCCAGAGAGAATTTGAGGGTTAAATGTGTTTAAGGTGGAATAGTTGAAAGAAGAGTAATCTATCGAGAAGTGGTTTTCAGTATTATGTAAATGAGGTCAAAACACAGAGAAAGATTATGTGATAATTAATTGTAACCATAGGCCAAGTAGCGGACATGGGTCAATTGGTAAAGACGGTCGGAGCATTATAAATGATATTAGAGCAGGTGGCTATCCCAATCCTGATATGGCAGGCGGTTAAGGACCTGTCTTAGTTTGCTAAAATGATGTTGCGCTCTGTAAATAGTGGTGGATTCTAACATCCCGATTTCTAGTATATGGTAGTGTATGTCGAAGAAGTTAAAAAAAATTGATTGGTTACCTATGTTACCAAAATGCAATTATTTTTTCGATCAGTTGTCCAGAAAACTTCAGGGTTAAACGTATTTGAGATAAAGTAATTGAAAGATAGATGATATATCGAGAAAAGAAGTGGTTCTTGGTACTGTATGAGTAAGATAAAAACACAGGAAAATATTTTGTAACTAAAAAAATTCAAGTTCCCCTTCTGGTTCTTTTTCCACGATCCAAAACTCAGTTTTATCGATTGACTCATAATCAACAGGATCATATGATCTTTCGTTCTTCTTTTTGCATATAAAAATAACAAATTATATATTACTAAATATAAAGAGTAAAAAATATATATCAGAAACTCTATAAGACTAAAACTACTTAACCTGTTTTGTTAATGTAAGTTGTAATGAACATAAACAAAATCATTGAGTCTATGATGCTCTAACCTATTATTTTTTAAAAGTTAGAATATTAGAAATTAAATATAAATATTTTTAATTTGAAATTTAAATAATTAAAAATTAGTTGATATTATTTGATTATATGACTGGCTGAAATAATGTTTTCATGATTGCAATCGTTTACTGATTATTCCATTTATAATTCAAAATATTTAGATCATGGGAAAACACGTTAAAAGCAGAGTAACTCAAGTTAATTACTAAAATTTCAAAAAAAAATTTAACCACTTCTAAATGGGTTGAATGGATTATCTCATTTTAGTTACAAAACATTAGAAATAAATCATAGAAAGATTTAACTTGATAACTTTTAAATTATTAAAAATTAATCAATATTTATATTATTTGATCATAGATGAGAGGGGTTGGTTGACAAAAAAAAAAAAAAAATAGATGAGAGGGGTTGAGATTGATGCTTATACCAGTGGGATCCTTTATGAATTGTTTATAAAAAAATGAAAAATTTTTAGGTTATGATGAGAGACTAGAAAACTAATTAACTCATTTTGATTATGAAAACATTGAAAACAAATTTTAACCACTTTCAACACGGGTTAAATGATTTAGCCCATTTAGTTATAAATACATTATAATAAAATTAGACTAATTCATGATAGCTTAAACGAATAGACAATCATATTTTTATTCTCATAAATCTATAGTTACATTTATATAAAATTGAATTCACTTATATAACATTTTTTAAAAAAATCAATATATGAATAGATAGTATTGTGTAAAAAATATATATTTTATATAAATGGAAGACTGTTTTATTAAAATTAAATAATCATAAATTGGTTTTAGAAATCATGTTCTACATTATATTGCCGATTAAAATCAACTATAATAGGTTTTGTTCGGAAGATTTTTACTACCTCATCTTGGGGGTTTCACTTAGACTGCTACTGGACTTCTATTGTCTTCTGAAATATCTTGAGTGGGGGGTAGGAACGTTCTCTAGCAGGAATGAAGAATCGAGTCTGGAACAGGGGTTGAGATGGGCCACTACACTTGCTATGCTATTCTTCTCCTAAAAGGGGGGGGGGGGGAGAATACATGATTCCGGAGATATTTTGGATAGAAAAGAAAATGGGCATCCTACTCAAATATCCTCCGATGCCAAAGTCAGCGCATCGTACAACCAAAAATAGGTTTACTTTAACGGATGGTGAATAGTGTTATAGTTCAAGGATCCCATCAAAGGGTCAGAATCATTTTCTGCTAAGTGCGTATTTCATTTAGATATAAGTCTTTCCGGGTTGGGTTAGAACCCTTTACTTTACTCGCAAGCTTAGTGTTTATAGATATTTACCTTGGATACTTAAATCGCGTTATTAGATTCGCCATGCATGCTTTTCTGGGAAGGGTTCCCGTATATCAGATCCCCATCGAGTTAGGATGTCTGCTACACTAGCTACTAGATGAGACTGTGAGTTTAGAGTGTATAAATGCAGAAGAACAAGAGTGAAAT